>JARHVA010000308.1:5720000-5747500 GCA_037957365.1 Torreya grandis
ATTCTATTGATAGTTATAATACAAAAGTAATCTTTTGATTTGGTCATATAGATACTTAGACATATACATATGTTTTATTGATATAGAAACATATAGACTTCGACTAATAAAGTAAAATATCTTAATGATTATCTTGATGCATTATAATAGATACTTGTGAATTTATTAAATATAAAAGATATATGGAACATGGAGATTTTTTAGTTGTTTCATCTATGAATGGATTATTAAATTAAACTAGCTACTGGTTCACACAGAAACATAAATAAATTCTATCCTCTAAAATACATTTCAAACATACCTAATTTCATATAAAGGTATGTATAATGCATGTATTACATCTAAAAAGTATTACTTTTATTCTTTCACGTAATAGTAAATGGTTCAAATTCTCTCATTTAACGAGGATGTTCATAGAAATGAATAGAACTCCTAAGTGGGTTAGTTTATTAAAAAGGTTGCATGTAATATCAATTAATTTGAAAAGATTAAATAAATTAATCTAGACTTAATGTTCAAACTATGTTAAGTCTATTCCTTGGAAGAGTGATTGTTGGAATTATGTGTGCTAAACCATTTTTCAATCTGATGCAGTCTAGGATAGGGGGTCTAATGAAGGATGACCTTGTCCTAGAATCCAAAGTAAATTGTCAAATTTTATGAAGAAGAATTTACAGATGGAAAGAAGCTCATTTATATCTTCATTCAACTTTACAAAATCCATATAGTAGGTATGGTCTTAGGACCCAAGAAACTCTAATTGACAAAATGAGTTTGCTAAATATTGTTTTCTACTTCATTTAATGTTGTATAAACACATGATAGAGGCATGCATACTTGATGATTTTCATCTCCTTGGGCTGCATGTGATTTCACTCCCTTCTGATAGCTAAACTTTTTTTCCTTACTAACCCATGGAATCCCCAACATAAATTTATAAAAGTTCCTTAATTGGAACATTTTATTTGGGTTTCATTCAACCCAAAACATGGCTGAATTTTTGTTTGTATGAGTTGGGTGCATCTTGTTGTATGAAAAACACCTATTGTTCATGTACTTATAAATTATCTAGTTTATTTAAATACAAGCTTAGTTATACTTATAATTTGATAGTTCTTACACTTGTTCATAATGAAATACATTTACTTAGATGGTAATGTAAATTATTATATATAAAGAATTATTCCTTTAATAAATTCCTTTCTTATTAATGGTTAAGAGGATAGTGGTTATTAGGTTAATTAAATTATATGTTATAAAATGACTAGAACTATTGGGAATAATATATATGTTCTTCCCTTTTAAAATGATTAGATGATTAATGAATAATTGAATGGATACTTTGGTTGTATTATGTTTCAAACTCTCTTTATCTTATCATATTGCATTGGTTGTGCCAATATAAAGCCGTGACATGGATTCAATTATAGGCTTCCCATAAAGGTTATTGATGAATGAAAATATTGATCATAATTATATTATTATTTTTTCTTATAATAATGAAATTCATGCTTATTAATTGAGTTTTGTGTGAAATAATAAGGTAATGGTGCAAAGACATTTTAGGTCGTAAGGTGATTACAATCTCATCCAGTAACACTATGAAGCCTTGGATTTTCAATCTATTCTTGTTGTGTTATCTTTTATGAAATAGTATTTTCTATTGCATACTTAATATAAATCTACATGTATGAATTTATTTCTTGTTGCTAGTTATAAGATACTTGAAACCATGTTTGATTATGTGACTAGATCAATAAAGTAACATGTACTTTTAATATAAACCTACTCTAACCTGAATGATAACTTAGGGTGTTAGAGTTATCCTTCTCAGTTAAACTAATCTTAAAATTCATGTTCTAGCGAAACTAAAACCCATTGAGGAGAGTGAGATATTTATTCAGTGTTAAGGAACTACAAATGGTCCTATATGGAAGTAAAAGTACCACATATGGCACTTGGGTCTTGTTTGGGTATACTTACATTGATATACCCTAAACCCCATAAACATATATAAAAGTAATATGCTTCCCCTTAGCACCATTTGTATGTAGTTACCTCTAGCTAATTACCTTAGTTCACCTCCTTTGGTTTCAATAAAATGTACACAAGTGTGCTAAATGATTATCACTTGCATCAGTAGGCAATGTATTGGGTCCAACATGCATCCCAAAACATACTTTGATATATAATTACAAAAAAATAGGGTTATTTCATCTAGTATTAGAGCAATTTTTTGCTCTAGGGAACTTTGGGAATGAATGTTATTTAAATTTTTATTCTCCTGAGTTATCAGTTTGTAATTCTTAGGATGGTTAGAACATGATAAAGTGGAGGAAACATTCACAATAACATGTTCAAAGTTAACCCATCTAGGGGCAAAGGTAGAGGATGAAGAAGGGGTTGTCATCTCTACATCCCCATTTGTAACCAAGAAAAGCTACCCATAAATAATGTTAACACCAATACTGAGGTCCCAAATCCTGATGCAATTGGTGGGAATCCAATTAACAAGAATGAAGAGATCCTTAGTGGAATCTTGACATCCTTTAACACTTTATAAGGAAAGATTAATAACCAAGAGCAAAGGTTGAACAATCTTGAAGGGGTATCCTAAGAGGAATACCAAGACTGGAAATGAGGCAAGTGGAAAGACTTGTAATTCAAGAACTAACTTTGACCATAGTTGTTCCAATCATCAAAGAGATGAAGAAGATTACACTACCTACATTTTTAGGTGAGGAATTAGGTGATGCAGTTGATGTATGACTAGTACACTTACAAAAATAATTTAACTCACATAATATGCCATTGAATGTGAAAGATAGGGTGGTAGCCTATCAATTTGTTGGTCTCATATCTTTGTGGTGGAATCACCTTTATGCCATTGAAGGATATCAACCCTTGGACCTTTCTTGGTCAGTTTTTGAGAGTCAATTTCATTAAAGATACCTAAATTCCAACTATAAAGAATAGAAAATCACTAATATCTAAATTATAAAGCAATAAAAAATTTCCATTATTGAGTATGAGAACACATTTCTTTATATGTTGCATCATGTGAATTATATGCATGCCAAAAAAACCAAAATTACTAAGTTCAAACTTGGTCTCAAAGAAATATTGATGTAATATGTCAATATGATGAACCTAAGGACATTGGTATCAATAATTGAATTAGACTATAGGGTTGAGGAAAAAGAAAAGTCTTGCTAGAAGGCAAGGTAGGAATCTAAGTCAAACTAGAAGTAATCTAACATGAAAAGTCTTCCCCCCATGAACAATAACTTCCAAAAATTAGATTAAAACTATAATTTTTTTGGTGGAAATAAGAATTTTATCAAGGCTTTTAATCATAAAATAAATCTCAAATTTCATGGATCATCTAAATCTAAATCTTTTAAGAAGGAACAAAATAAAAAAAACTAACATAGACATGACATGAGTGCTAATACTATTCTGGTAGAATCTTATAAACCTAATTTTTGTTGAGAATGTGGTGATAACCACTATAAAAAAGACTGTCCTAAATTGAAATCAGGCCAAACATCTAATCACAAGGTATATATTGTTTTTGATAATCAAAATGATGACTTACAATCCATTCTAATTGAAACCATATGTATAATTAATGGGTTTCCCTTGACTATTTTAATTGATTCAAGTGAAACTAATTGTTTTATCTATCCTTTTACTACTAAATAATGTAACATTAAGCTTATCTTGATAAGAGAAGGTTGGGAGGTTGAGTTTGGTACTAGAAAAAAAGTGCCTGTTTTTGAATGCTTAGAACAAGTGAAACTTGATCTTAGTGTCTTCAATACCAAGATGAATCTATTACTTACAACTTTAGGGTCTTATGAATTCATTCTTGAGATGTATTGGCTGCATGAACATCAAGACATGCTTGATTGTGTGGGTAAAAGACTGCATTATATTGATGACCTTGGGCAACTTGTAAAATTTGAAATCATACAAGGACTAGAAATATGTAGAGCACTTTCATATTTATAGCTAAAAAGGGTTGTTAGAAAGGGTTAAAATCTTTACACATTCCAATATTAGGAATTACCCATGGAAAAGGAACTAGTTCACATAGACTTTCTTATTTTAAATGAAATTATGGATGTTTTCCCAAGAAGCTACCTATTTTACTTCCTAAGCAAGAATTTGATTTTTCCATTGATAGAATGCCTGGATCTACCCATGTATCTAAATCTCCCTATCACATAAATGTGTTTGAACTAAAAGAATTAAAAGTTTAGTTGCAAAAAATTTTAGATAGTGGAAGCATTCAACCAAGTGTGTTTCTTTGAGGTGCTATGATGGCCTTTATGAAAAATAAGGATGGTATATTGAGGCTTTGCATTGATTATCACTTTCTAAATAAGGCAATAATTAAAAACTGATATCCTTTGCCAAGGATAAATGGCCTATTTGACCAAATGAAGGGTGTTGTAGTCTTCTTGAAGATTGATTTGAGATCAAGCTACCATCATCTAATAATTAAATAAGAGTAAATTCATAAAATAGCTTTTATAATTTGATATGGACATTATGAGTTCATACTTCTATCATTTGGCCTAACTAATGCAGATGCAACATTCATGAATCTTATGAATAGTGTGTTTAAAGACTTTTTGGATAAATTTGTGTTGGTTTTTCTTGATGAGATTTTCACTTATTCCAAAAATGAGGTTGAACATTATCAACACCTTCATTTAGTCTTGAAAATACTAAGACAACATAAGATATATGAGAAATTCTCTATATATGCATTTTATGAATCAAAATTTCATTATTTGGGCCACATTATTTCTAAGGTTGACATTGTTATAGATCTAACAAACATTAAATTCATACAAGATTGGTATATCCCTAAAAATGTGCATAAAGTATGTAGTTTCATGGGCTTGGCTGTTTAGTACCGATGACTTATGGAAAAAATATTAGCATAGCCCATCCTATTACCTCTTTGCAGTGCAAAGGCAAAAAATTTGTATGGAGACCTCAGTGTGAGGAAGCTTTTACCTAGCTAAAGGTGATAATTACAATAACACTTATTCTTATCATTCTAAACCTAAATGGTAATTTTAAATTTTGGGTTGATGCTTCTAAGGAAGGGTGTGGAGGCATCCTATCCCAAGATGATAAAGTTGTGGCTTATGAGTCACTAAAACTAAATGATCATGAAAATAATTATTTAACACATGACATGGAGCTTGCTACCATCATCCATACACTTAAACAATATAAATATTTATTATTGGGAAAGTCTTTCAAGGTGAAGTCTAATCACCAAAACCTTGAGTATTTATTATCTCAAGATGATTTAAATGCATGATAACATAGGTGGCTAGAATTTTCAAGTAATTTTGACATGGGTATATCATATTCCAAAGGCAAGGAGAATCATGTGTTTGATACACTCAATAAATGCATGAATCTTGTTGCCTTGTCAGTTTTACAAAAAAAATTTAGAAGTGTTATTTTGAAACAATAGATTTTTGATAAATTTAACCATGATGTAAGAGTAGGTTTCGCTGATGAACATGTAGCAAAGAGATTTGGTTATTTTTATATTGAAATAGTTGGCCTTGTAAGGCATAAAAATATAATTTATGTACCTATCTTGGGTGACTTAATAAATTTTATGTTAAAATAAGTTCATACAACACCTTATTATGTTCATCCATGTGTCACAAAGATGATACATGAGCTAAAAAGACTCTATTTTTGGGTTGGAATGAAGAGTGATGTCATTGATTTTATGCTAAAATGTCTAAAATGTCATTGGGTTAGAGTTTAACATTGCTATCTAGGAGGGATACTATACCCTCATGATATTCTAAGGTAAAAATGGGTTATAATCTCACTTGATCTTATTACGGCGATACCTTAATCATGCAACAAACATGATATTATTCTAGTGGTAATTGATAAGGCCACTAAAGTTAGCCACTTTATTACTGAAAATTTGATGGATGATGCTTTTATGTTTTCAAAATGTTTCATGAAAGAATTGGTTAGACTTTGTGGCATACTTAAAGTGATTATTTTAGAGAATGAAAAGTTATTTACTTCAAGACTTTGACATACTTTGAATGCAACCTTTGGAACATGGCTGAATTTATGTTCTTCATATCATTGAAAAATGGATGGTCAAACTAAAAGGATAAATCAGGTGGTTGAGCACACACTGAGCATGTACATCATAGATAAAAAACTAAACCATAATATTACCTCTACTTATTTAAATTTGCATACAATAATTCTTATCATTATGTAATACATATGGATCTATTTAAAGATTTATATGGGCATAAGTACATTGATATGCCCCAAACCCCATAAACATATATAAAGGTAATAAGATTCCCCATCACACCCTTTGTATGTAGTTACCTATAGATAATTACCTTCGTTCACCTCCTTTGTTTATGTTTGTGCATATGTGATTGTTTTAAATTATTATTATTTGCATCAACATGTGAGGTATTAGGTCCAACATGCATTCAAAAATATACTCTAATATAAAATTGAAAACAAAAATTAGGGTTGTATCAACATGATATTATAATGTAGACCCTTATGATAGTATCACAACATCATTATACCTAAAATTTATATGCATGAGGATAAAATTTGATAGTATTCCAATGTTGTATAGAATGGACACATGTCTATTTTGAAAAAGATAAGAATAATATGAACATCCACATTCTAAGCAACATTTTATAACATGTTTGAGGGATTCTTTAGTGGAATACTAGACATGATAGTATTTTATAGAACCTTATTATGGTACAACATTAGACAATTACATATATCATTTGTAGTATAATAGATTATACCTAGTGGTATCCCATGAATAATTAGACTAAAATTTATATGCGCAAGGATGAGATGTGTCTATTTGATATTAAATTTTTATTAATGTATTTTCTATTAACAATGCATTATAGTAAAATGGAGATGATATATTATATCTTGATTAGAATAATATTGTGACTAGTTTTATAGAAAGTATTAAGTATTTTAGTAGTTCATAGTATTCAAATCTTGTGTATAATTGGCACATGTCCATTCTAAATAAGATAAGCATAATATGAACATCCACATTCTAACCAATAGTCTCTAAGACAAGGTTGGGGTATATTCTTTGATGAAGTATTGTACATGCTATTATAATGTAGACCCTTACAATGATACTACATCATTATACCTGAAATGTACATGCACAAGGAAGATAATTGATAGTATTATAATCTTGTCTAGAATGGTCAAATACCCATTATGAACAAGATAAGAATAATATGAACATCTACATTATAAAAAATATTATGTAACAAAAATTTGTGGGGATTCTTAAATGGATTATTGTACATGATAGTATTCCAAAAAACCTTGAAATGGTACCAAAACATTAGCAAACTACATATTTTATTCAGGTATAATGAACTATACCTATAGGCATCCCACAAAGAGTTAGACTTGAAATGTATATGCCTAAGGACAAGATTTTTTTTTTTTGATATTAAATTTTTATTATTGTATTTGGAATTAGCAATCCATTTTAATAAAATGTAGATGATATATTATATCTTCATCAAAATGGCCTTGTGTTGATTTTACACAAGGCATTAAGTATTTTATGAATTAATCCTATTCTACACAATATAAATATTCTAGGAAGTTAATTTTATTCCACTCTTATGTATAATAGACACATGCCCATTCTGAAAAAGATATTAATATTATGAAATTCCAATTCTAACCAATATATGGTAACACAAGCTTGAGGGGATTCTTCAATAGAATAGTAGATGTGATAGTATAATGAAAAACCTTTTGATGGTATTAAAACATAATTAGACCTAAAATTTATATGCATGAGGATGCTAATTGATGGTATTTCAATATTGTGTATAATGGGCACATGCCCATTCTAAAAAATATAATAATAATATAAACATCCATATTTAAAACAATATTATGTAACACAAGCTTGGGGGGATTCTTCAATGTAGTATTGGACATGATCGTATAATGTAAAACCTTGCGATGGTATCATGGAATCTTTAGACCTAAGATTTTTATGCACAAGGATGACATGTGTAAGGGGACTCAATGACTCAGGGATAACCATACATAGTGAACAACCCAGCAGGGTCATTTCATGTGGTAGATCTCAGGGACCCACCACCCTAGGTGAAGATGCACATACATCTAGCCTTTTAGGTGAGAAAATTAGCATGATTTTCACCACATGATGACATCCCTTTTCACCACATGATGACATCCCAATACTCAAAGGGTGGTTCTATAGTCAGCTACCCATCCTAGAAATGTGGAAACATCCTACTACTCTATGGTCTAGGAAGTAGTTGTATAGTTAGATAACACATTAGTTGAGTAAGTTAGCATGCTTATGCCACGTGGTGGCATTCCATTACTCCATGGTCCTAGGACCAATAGGAAAATACTAGACAGTGGTAAAGACTAAGCTAAACAATAAGGAAATACCACATGGAAAGAATATTGGTTGAGTGGACAAAAGAAAAGATCATTGACCAAATTACCATGACAAATTAATAGAAAAGTGCTAGACTTGAAATTGATGGCTATATGGACATGATACTATAAATATTATCTATCTTCCAATGGTACCATGACATCATTAGACCTCAAATGTAAATGGATGATGAAGACAATTGATTGTATTCCAATCTTATGTAGAATGGGCACATGTCCATTATGAAAATGATAATAAAAATATGAACATTCATATTCTAACCAATATTTTTTAACACAAGCTAGGTGGATTATTTAGTGGAGGACTGGACATAATAGTACATCATAGAGCCTTGTGATGGTATTTCAACATTAGAAAGCTACATATCTCATTTGTGGTATAATTGATTTTACCTTGTGGCATCCCACATAGAATTAGACATGAAAAGTTTCTATTGATATCAAATTTGTATTATATTTGGTAGTAAAAATTCATTTTAATAATGGAGATGAAACTAATATATTAAACTAAGCATTAGACCGAAAGTGTATATGCATGATGACAAGATGTGTCAATTGATATTTAATTTGTATTATTGTATTTGTTTTAAACAATGAATTATAATTAAATATATTTATGTAATTACATATTGAGCATAATTAAAAAAAATATAGGATTAATATTCTTGTATAGTTTAAAATGGATAGTTTCTATTTGCAGTCTTCTTAAAATCTAGTATTATCATCTGGTTAGAATCTAAAATGTTCTAATTATTAATCCAACTCTAAATTATAAAATATGCCCATTATAAACAATCAATTAATCCCATTCCAAATAAGATATGATAAATATTTTAACAATATTATTGTGCAATTGGATGCATATTAAATGTTTTCTGAAAATGATAGGAACAATATTCTTATCTTATTCTTATTTAATTGTAACCCACAAAAAAGTTGTAATTATGTGTGTGTGTGTGTGTGTGTGTGTTTGATCATAAAAGACTATTTATTTTAATCATATTAAAATTTAATAATTATTTTTTGCTTCAAGTGGTTATATTAATTTTAAGTAAATTGAAATTTAATTAAAAATAATATCTAGACTTCAAATGATTCAACATATATTGCTAGAATAATTATCAAAATTGATGATAAAGATAGATCATTGGTATCACCATTGTCTTTAAATTATGGCATTATTCAAAAAAAAATAAGCTCACTTTCTTTATAACTTTCAAATTAGGATAGAATTTGAAGAAAGATTTCCTTAATGATTCAATGAAACATGGAATTTAAGTTCACTTTATAATATTTCATTTTAGCATATTTTCCTAAAAGTCCATGAATTTATTTTAGTGCTAGTAATAGTGTACACACATGAAGGGTATGTTTATTTAGGCTATGTGGCACTTTTAATAGAATAAAATTATTAAATACCAAAAATATTATTCCTTTTTAATTGTTTAATTAATATATTAAAGGCATGTGTTAAAATAATTTGTATGATTAGTTTCATTTATAATAATATCCTTTTTATTAGTACTAACTATGTTCCTAGGTAGATTTATAAACATTTAAAAAATATTTTATGTAGGTAATACGTAATGTATTCAAATAATTTGTATCACATTTAAAATAAATACAATTTTCAAATCATGTTGCATTGACAAGTCATCCTGCACTAACAATTAGAGTGTAAATCAAATAAATACCATGCTAGATTTCATATGCTTGACAATTATCAAATCAAGATGTATCTCAAATGTTTATTGTGGCATGTTTTTCAAAACTTAAAATAGGTATGACATTTAATGCGATATGATTTTTTCAAAATTTGAAATTTCCATGCTCGTATGTTGGGTAGCCTTTGTGCATAGTCAGATGAATTATAAATTTTTGAGTATTGAAGGAGTTAGGATTCTTTCAATTTTTTTTGGGAAATCAAAGAAACCCCATGAAAGATATAAAGAGAGGTGAATAAGATCATACTAGCATCAATATTATAGAAAATAGAGATATTCAAGTTTTAGGGAGGCTAACTCCATATGGGAGCCTATCAACACTACAAAAAATAAAGATAATTAGGTTTGAGGTATACTATAAACCATCCTAGAGCCTATCAATTATACAAATAGATAAAGATAGTTAGTTTTGTGGAGTGTAGCATCCATCTGAGAGCCCATCGATAGTACAAGCAAAGAGAGATAGTAGAGATTTAGGGATAAAAATAACTATCATGGAGCCTATTGACAATATAGAGAGACATCTATAGTTAGGTTTTAGGGAAACAAACATTCATCTGGGATCATAGAGATAATGTATTAAAACATAGGAATAATATAATAGAGAAAAAACATAGATAGGAGGAAATATAACATTGAATTTTTATCTTCAGTAACTCAAAAAAAAGAAGAATAAATATAACATCAGGATCTATAACTGAAATGGAGAGAAATATATACAAAATCTACTACCATGTTTTATTTCCTTATTATTTGAAAATTAGTTATATGTTCTTCCTTATATCTATAACATGTAAATTTCATTCAATTTTTAAATTTCGATGTCACTTATAATTAGACTCACATAAACATTGGTTTCTTTTTTATACTTTTTACCAAGAACAACATTGACATAAAAATTAAAATGATAAAATCCTATGTGTAAATTCCTTATAATATCCTTATGTAGTATTATTAAGTTTTCCAGAAAAAATAACTATAATAAATTGGTTTCTTTATTAATCACCTTATTGATATGTTTCTCACTTTCATCTTTATATCCCAAGGCTAGTTTGGCTCTTATCTTCTTGCAGATGTAGTTTTTATGCAAAAATAATTAATATAAAATGCCACCAAGTCCTTGTGTAATCTTAATGACTTTTGTTTATTAGTATTTAATTGTCATACCACATTAACAAAATTATCAAAAAGTAACTCCTTTTATACTTTGAAACAACATTTTCCTCCTCTAAATCAATGAATATAAATTTTTAAAAGCATTACTATGAAATATTATGCATTATCTCCCTCATTATAATTTCAAATTTAATTTGAATTTTGATTCATGTTTATGTGATTTTTTTTTTTTGAAAAATAATTTTAGTTAAAAGAGATTTGATTTTAACAATATCACTTATTCCTCTCTGAATGTGCACTATTACCTTATCATGAGCAGTTGATATTTATTTCTTCAAAAGTTATAATTTATTAATAAGTAGAGGCCTATATTATACATAAGTTAAGAATATTTTATTATTAATTGATTAAATTATTTTTAACCTATTTAATTTTCATGTGCTCATTAATCCACAGTGTTATACTAAGACTAATATTAATAATATTATAGTATGACCTTTGTACATAAAATATATATTAATTGTATTATGAGTGTATAGTAAGAACTGATCATGTTATACCCCATTATACTAGTATATTAACATAATTTTAAGAATATTATTAATTAATAATTCACTATTTATATCTTTTGTAAAGTTGGCATGTGTTACTTCCACATAAGCCATTATTATTAGATTACTAAGTGATAACATTAGACTTACATTAATAGTGTGGAATGGGCACATGCCCAAATATCTATAAATATTAAGCATGCCATAAATTAATAATCCAATATTATTCTAATTTTTAAGATGGTGGATTTATAATTGAAGATGCAAACAATATCTTTTTCAAAATGGGCATGTGTTTATTCTATGCAAGCCATAAAAATAAGAGCATGGTCTTGGGTATACCATGGAACCTTGAGATGATAATGAGGCATTAGGCAACTAAATATGTCATTCATGGTATAATGATTATACCTAATGTCATACCATAGATAATTAGATGTAAAATGTATATGCACAAGGATAAAATGTGTTTATGTGATATTAAATTGGTATTATTGGATTTGGTATTAACAATACATTGTAATAAATTGGATATGATATTTTATATCTTCATTAGAATGAACTTGTGCCTAATTTTATGGAAGACATAAATAATTATATTATTTAATCCCATTCTACATAAGATAAGTATTTTTGGTAGTTGATAGTATTCCAATCTTTTGTATAATGGGCACCCATTTCCAAAAATAAGAATAATATGAAGAACCACATGGTTTCCATGTTTATGTAACACAAACTTGGGGGATTCTTCATTGGATTACAAGAAATAATGGTATGCCATAGAATTTTTTGATAGTACCATAATATCAAACAATTACATATATCATTCACATTGTAATCAATTGTAACTAGTAATATGCCACAAAGAATTAGACTTGGTATAGTTTTTCAACAACTTCAACTCAAACACCATATTTTTTGAAACAAATTTAGACCCACTATTTCTTGAATATATTTTTGATAGTATTCCAATATTGTGTATAATGGGCACATGCCCATCTGAACAAGATAAGAAAAATATGAACATCTACCTTCTAGCCAATATACTATAACACAAGCTTGGGGGATTCTTTAGTGGAGTAATTAACATAATAGTGTACTATAGAAATTTGAGATGCTACTATAGCATCAAACAACTACATATGAAATTCAAAGTATAATATATTCTACCTAATGACATCCCATGAAAAATTAGACCTAAAATGTATATGCATGATGATGGGATGTGTCTATTTGATATTAAATTTGCATTATTGTATTTGCTCCTTACAATGAATTATAATTGAATTGGAGATGATATTTTATATCTTGATTAGAATGGGATTATGTTTGATTTTACATAAGAAATTAATAATGTTATCAATTAATATCATTATACATAATATAAATATTTTTGATAGATGATAGTATTTCCATATTGTGTAGAGTGGGCACATGCCCTTTCTAAAAAAGATAAAAATGATATGGACACACATATATTTTCCATTTTTATATAAGATAGGTTTGGAGGATTCTTGACTGGATTAATGTATATAATAGTGTACTGCATGTAGAGTAATATTTTACTCTATGTCGTATTTAGATTTTTTGGTCGAGCACTGCAATTTTGGTTCTTGCATACCTTGGACGTAGTGGCAGAGTTTTGGAGCAGAGGGCGGGTTCATTTTTTCCTAAGTGTCAAAGTGTCGTGGAAGCTACCATGTGTCACCCTTCGGTCACATGTCCTTTTTTCCCTTTTTTGTTTCTTTCATTTCATTTTACCTAAGTTTTGAATTTGGGTGAAAGCTACCAAGTGTCACTTTTCGAAACACAGAGCTGGCTAGCTGGTGTCCTTTGAGCCCCTTTTTGTAACTTTCAGGAAGGCTACAGAATGTACCACATATCCAGTAGCAGCTAAGTGGAATGCACCATGTGTCAGCACCCACATCTCATATTGGCACTTGCATTCCATTCTATTTTTTGACAAAGGTCTTCAACAAGCTAAGTAGTAAAAAAGCAGAAAGCACCAAGTGGCAGTCGTGGAAGGCCCTGAAATACCTTTTTAAAGAAGTAGTAGAAGTCACCATGTGTCGACTTTCAAAAGACTTTGGCTCAATGTATAAAGGCATCATTTTATTTTGCTTAAGTGCCATAAAGCAGTGGATGCTGCCGAGTGTCACTCTCTGAGCCCCTTCTTACTCCATCCCAAGAAAAAGTGGAAGGTGCCACATACCCCTAGTAGGAGAAGCAGAAGATGCCACGTATCTACCCAAGAGTAGTGGAGGTCACCACTTGTCAACTTCTGAGAGACCATCTTAGAGCCTCATTGCCAAATAAAGATTGTGATGGGTCTCGAAGGATATTTCAAATAACTGTGGAAGCGTCAAGTGTCAACATGCAAAGATTGCCACGTGCTCCATCCCTCCTAAAAAGTTACTTGAGTAAGGAACGTGGTGAGTTTATTTTATTAAAATTTAGAAGAATATAGAGGAAGTGGATTACGATAGGTGTCGAATGTAGATCATTCCTGAGCAAAATATAAATTAGGTAGAAGGCACCAAGTGTCAATCTCTAGTGCCTTCTAGACCATAAAGAGAATTTTCATGGATTGACTAAGTGTCCTCTTCCGTTTCAATAGAACAAAGTGTCTATCTATCTATTATAACAAAGATGGAGGAAAACTCAGTGGAAGTTATTCTTGGTAGATAGAACAGTGCACCAGGTAGTTTTTTTGGGCTTGTGAAGCATTGAAAGTGTTGTTTGTTTGTCCCCTATAAGTGGAGGCAAAATAGATAGTTGAGTCACTAAGCAGGTGATGGAACAAGAAATTTAGGTGCAAAGGGAGGTATTAGACATGAATCACCATGCCACGGTTAGAACAGCCATCCCACTCCAGCATAGCCCTTCCTGATAAGACCAAGATACATTTGAAGCATTGAAAGTGCCGTCTATTTTGTCCTCTGTAAGTGAAGGATAGAGTGGAATTGTACAGGAAGGGGAATGATGAAAGGGGACATCTGAGGCTATAAAAGGAGGATTGTAGAAGATAAAGGGGGGACATTCTATAGCTTTAGACTTTTTAGAATTTTGACTAGTAATATCATTTGCTTTTGTCTCATTTTCTTGAATTGTAAAGTTGATGTAACTGTGCATGTTTCTGTGCCTTTTATGTGGTTGAATGAATTGAGAAGATTGAACTCTATGCCTTGGTTGATATTATCTATGTCATTTGCAAAGGTAGTCTATACCGTAGATTTTTTGGAGTTGTGATTAGGAATGTCATTTGATTTTGTCTCATTTTCTTGAGTTGGAAGGTTTACATAACTGTACATGATTTTGTGCCTCTTATATGATTGGAAGATTCTTATAAGAAGATTGAACACTATGTCTTTGTTGATCTTTCCTATGTCTCAGTGAAAGAAGCCTCTATTGTGAGCCTCTATTTCTATTATTTCAATCTTTTACATTGATCATGCACTTTTCTGCTCTGAAATGTAAATGAATCCTATATATAGTTTCATTGTGCTTAGGTTAGGATTAGGATTACACTCAGGCACATCACCATAGTTAGGT
Organism: Torreya grandis; assembly: GCA_037957365.1. Classification (NCBI taxonomy): domain Eukaryota; kingdom Viridiplantae; phylum Streptophyta; class Pinopsida; order Cupressales; family Taxaceae; genus Torreya; species Torreya grandis. Next base: position 5,735,479 of record JARHVA010000308.1, read on the forward strand.
TTCAATTCTTGCATTTGCATTTCTATTTAATTTTCTATCCCTTTTCCTCCAAACACTTGATAAAATAGAAGAGACTAGCTTCTCTAAAATCTGGAGGTTGTTTCAAGCTACAATATCCCACAGCGTGAAACTTCCCATTGTTGATTGATTAGAATCAAGTGAAATTTTAGCCATCAACAGCTTTTGGCATGCCTGGTGGGACCAGTTTTTCAAGGAGTTAAAGAATTTTTGGTGTGTTCTTCAGCCAATTAGCCTTTAGAGGTTCTTATCAACACCAACAATGACTTTGAGTCAAATCAGCTGACCAAGCAGTCCTTGTATCATCTAGAAATCACCTTTTAGTATGTATAATTCTGTTACTCATAGCTATGGGTCTTATTCTCCTTCATATATTTTTAATCAATAACAAGTGTCTCTTGGAATCATGTCAAGTAACAAGGATGCAGATGGTCATGAGCTATACTAGTCTTATGCCCAGTCTCCCCAATATGTCACATCCCATGCTTAACCTAATCTTATTTTCACCTTCAAAAAATCATTACTGGGATTTAAAAAGTATGTATTGGATCTCGACAATGGAAGGGGATATGGCCAAGAAATCCCTAATCATGTCATCCATCAAATAAGGGATGTGGTAGATCTGATTAAAAGTGAATGGGATCCCATTGAAAGAGCAAATTGGCAAGGGCTTACATATGAGATGTTAGATGTGTGTGGATTGATTGCATTACTTGAAGAGAAGTTGAGCATTCATGAGAGACAACCTTACCAAATTTGTCAACCTACATATCTGACACCACAAATTCCATATCAGACATATGCCACCCCTGTTCATGAGCCAAATTAAACCTGTTAAGATTATTTCCCCAATAATCCGAAGCCTATGTCCACAGTAAGGGAAGAGGACTCCAAACCCTCACTTTCCCCTCAAGTCCCTTCCACCCTTCCTCAAAAAGCTTCTTGTTTTTCATCATAGCTTTCTTCTTTATCCCTATGTAAAGAAGAATATATTTTGAAGGAAGCAGATCCGTATTTAGAGGAGTGCACTCAATTCATGGTTAGTCAAGAAGATTTCATGAGTATAGAAGAGGAGGAAATCACCATATGAGCACCCTTCGATGAGCAAGAGGACAATTCACAAGTTTTTGTCTTAACCACTGATGAGGAAAAGACCATTTCTGACTTTTTTCTCACTTTGCAAGAGGATATGAAGGAGCATGGAAACTCCTTTGATCAAGTCATTGAGACAGGTGACACTATCCTTCAAGGCTATAAACTAGCCAGATATGGAGAAGATAACTTTGAAACTCAACTGAGTACATATAGGGGATGCCAGCTTTCATATTTATCCTTTCAAGAGGGTGAAGTCATCAAGGACACTGATGATGTGATAGAACCCAAAAATTAGGCAAAAGGAGATAAGCTAAAAGATGATGAATATCAAAAGGCACAAAGTGAAGAACCAATACCCATCAATTTCTTAATGACACACGATAGCATGAATCTAAACCAATATTCAATGGGCTTTTAAGGACAAGAAGAACTTATGGATGTCGAAAGCATGTTTGACTCAGACTCACTCGAATGCAGGCAGATCTGTGTGGCCAGCACATAAGACATTTCACCAAAGATATACTCATTTCAATCACTTGTATGGCAATGTAAATTGGCTTGTCATAAAGAAGACATTGGAAAGTTCATTTTTGATCTTGGAGGGAAATAAGGATTTTTAATTAATGTAGTTAGGTAGTTTCCCATTCCTGCATTATTTTGTTTTCCATTATTGTTTTCCTACTTTTCTTTTAAATAAGCATTTTAAACACAGAATTGGCATCTTAGAAGTTTTTATTCTTTAAATTTTTCCACATTAAATGCTTCCCCAAATCTTTTGAGATCTCTAAGGTACCTTACACCACAACATGTATAGCATGCCCACCTCACTGTTTCCTAAAGATTGAGTAGGATTTGCTAATGGTCATCTAAATTTAATGTTATTTGGGACTTGATAGGCCCATAAATATCCCTTCACAAGTTTTGAAGTTACAAACTCTCAAGCATTTTTGCACTTGTGAAAATATCCTTCTCATTATGATTATTAGTGCCTAGTAAAGTTTGCTTTAGCAAGCGTGTTTCTATCTTACAGAAGGCTCATATACCAAGTATTATACAAGGGGTATAGAGATGGTGGGAACATCATCTTCATAACAAGGAATAGGGACACCTAGATATCTCGATAGGTTACTAGCTAGTAAATCATATGCTGCAGCTCCTATGCAAGCATCGAGAAGCTATCCAAGAACTAGAATCCTAGGAGTCGATCAAGCCAGTGACCCATCAAAGGTAAAGGATTATGCAGACGGAATCATGGACCTAATCTTGCAAAGAGCCAGTAGCAAGAACCTTAGAGAAGGGGCACACCAAAGGTGTCTTCAAAGAGCCAGAGCAAGGCAATATGAGACATTCAAAATGAGTATATGGACCTCACAAATGGCTTAGTTCATTATCCCAACTATGCACCCATGCCCTGATTTGATTGAATTATGCACAAACTTGCTCCATGCATAATCTTACACCATTCAACAAGGCCCCTTCATGCTACAAATCACCCCACAAGCTATCAACGACATGCTAGCCCTGCCTTACAATAATACCACCACCTTCCTCACTATTGAAAGGATGCAAAGGATGTGGGCAAACATCAACACTCAGATAAGGTTTTTGAGGATTGAGTTATAAAGCGCTGATGGTGATTCAACGATACCCATGCTCCCTACACTAAGAACTCAGTTCGCATCGACTAGCTAAGACACACTGTCAATGATGGCTCTCATCTTTGGCATGAAGGATGACATGGTGGTATATGTAGAGCAAATTTCCATCTTTTTCAAGCTAAAGATGGTTGATAGGATGCAGGAGTATCGACTTGATTTCTCAAAATACATCACCTTTTCAATGGTGGAGTAGCTGACCCAGTTCAGGTTAAAAGGAGTATTTAGGTATTCTTCATTTTTGTTCCATCTCATACTACATCAAAACCCTAACCTTTTCCCCTGATATATGAATCTGAACCTATATGACCTAGCTTTTGACCCCTAAAGGACCATCCCTGTGTCTACATGGACACATGTTTTATCAAGAACTAGTGACCCGTATGATTTTTGGGACCTATTCATTACCCCTATTCTTCATTGCCTTAGCTCTAAGCCTATCATAAATAGGTTATTCCCAAGTGTTACGAACCTCCTGGTCAGTTGCCTAATCTTGTGTGACTTCTATTTTGGGTCCCATCACACGACCATAAAGGTCCATGGATTTTGTGGAGAACCAGTGTTTCTACCAAAGACCTTAACTCTTAGGTTGGCATTCTTGGAAGTCAATCAGCAGGTGTTAATAGTTGATAATGAATATGGTTTTAGGAAGAAGAAGAGGAAAATGTAAAATCTCTCGTGGATGGCAGGCAACATAAGCCTAGAAGCCAGAGAGGTTAAAACTATGCTACTGAGGAAGCTGGCCTTCCTGGGGTTCTTGTTAGTCAAGGATAAATGGGTTTATGACCTAGCTGATTACATAGCTTCCATGGTGAGGATAAATAGGATTGGGGTTAGGATTGCACATGAAGGCCACCCTTTTTGGGAAACTAGAAAAAACCCCATGGAAGACACTCCTAGTCTCTATGTTGAACTGAAAGATTTTCCCTTGCCATAGAATAGGCCATGGGAAACCTTCTATGATAAACAGAGGGATTATGATCTCAAAGTAAATGACTTCTAGTTTGAGAAGGACGTTGAGGAACAAAGGTTGGAATGTAGAGAAGATTGAGGCCTATTGGAAATATAAGCCAAAAATTTCCCAAACCACCCATGCTTTCAGAGGTGTAGATACAGATGAAAGATGGGAAGAACTCTGGGATGAGTGGCATCGCTCCCCTACATCTAGCCCAAAAACAAGCCAATTGTCGACACTCGAGATAGAGCAAGAAGCTAGAGCGAGACCCAGCCAGCAATCACAGGCCTTAGAGTAAGTTGGAGCAATCGTAAAACAATAAGGGAGTGTGGTGTCTTCACCACCAAAAGCCTCCCCATCATCGAGAGTGATTGAAGTCCTTGATTATCCATAAGCACCCCTAACAACAATAGAGGTAGAGAGGAAGCAGATGTAGCTAGAGTCAGAAACACCCAGGAAGAGAAAGAGGGTGCAGTTCTATTTGGATTTAAAGGAAGAAGAGGAGCCTTCACAGTGCCCACTCTAGAGTACCACACCTTCCCCTTAGGTAAGTATTACTTCCCCTCCTCCCTCTTAGTCTATCCCTTTCTCTGTCAGTGTGGTGCCTCCACCTAGCCAAATGACACCTCCTTCCACTGTTGCTATCCCCATTTCGCAATTCACCCCATCATTAGCACCTCAAGCCCTAACGTTACCCCATTTCTCCCCCTCTATTCCTAGAAAGATGCCCCTTTAGCTCATCCCTAGCCAACCAATGGCTATTTAATATGGCCTACCATAAGGGTATCCTTTTGCAGGAGGACATATTACATCCCCTTCCACCTTCTAGACGTAGGTCGATGCTGCTAGGAAGGCAAGAGAAGCCTAGTTGGAGAAAAAGAGAATTAAAGAGAAAAAAGCACCAACTGTTCCACACCTATGGTCATAATTTGACCCTATTCAACAGTAGCCGATGGTGACCCATTTGTCACCTAACGTCACCAAGCTGAGTGAGCAAATGCAGTTGGAGGAATATATAATGAATGCAGTGGCCATTGACATGTCCCTATTCAGGCCATAGGACAGAGTTGAGCTACTGATAGAATCCACTTCTACAGTCATAAAAGATTATTTGAAGAAATCAAAAAGACTGCAAAAGATGGAGGCTAATTTGGCCAAAGAAAAGGAAAACTATAATAGTTTGGCCAAACAAATAAATAAGAGAGATAATGAAATAGCTAGTCTGCATAAACAATTGCGAGATACTATTTCCCTTCAGACTCAACAGCTAGTCTAGGCCCAAAATGATTCATTGAAAGCAGAGCTCACACTTGCAAAAGATGCAGCAATAGCCCTTAGGTAGGAGAATGTAGCATTGCAGGGAAGAGTCAAAGGACTTCAACTGCAAGTTACCCAATCATAGCAAAGGTTGCTAGAGGAACAAAACAATACTACAACTTTTCAAGCCTAGTTCCAAGTAGAGCAACAGAGGATGGCACAACTGATAATAGAGCTGGCTAATAAGCCAAGAGGTGTCAGAGTAATGCAACTAGTGAAGGAGCTCTGTGATTCAACATGGGAGAGAATCTCTTCAAAGATTATCTAGCTTAGGCCATCTCTCACCTTCCTACTCAACGCATAACAATTATGCGAGAAGGTGGAAGATTCAGTGTAAAACACTTTGGCCACAGTCTCCAACAGAGTCACAGACTCCCAAACCTTATTGTAGAAGCTCTACAACATGATGGATGCAACATTGGTAGCCAAAAGGATCCCTAACATAATGGTTACTGCAAAATGGGTTAATGAGGTGCTCAGTTGCAATGCCGCAACTAATAGTTGCAAAGACTGTCTTGAAGTCGTGAAAGAAGGCATCGGTGAGATGAGATAGCATATTGAAGATCTGGTGTAACTAGGCCTTCCTTCTCCATTTTTTGATGCTAATATGGTGTTGATGGTTGATCAAATCAAACCATTGTTACTGCCCAAGTAGAGGGACCAAATAGTTTTCCAAAACTTGCGAGATGATTCTTCAATCTCAGAAGTCAAAGCTGTCTTGGTTTTTGTTTCCCAGCTAGAATTCAAACTAAAAGCTATGATCTAGATGATGTAAAACTTTTCAGACAAGGATATCATTAACTTTGATCTAGCTTTCATTGAGTTACAGAAGAAGTAAGGGTTATCTAACCATGAGTGGTCCATTTAATAGACAACACTTTTAAAGCTATAAAATTTTGAAATTTTGATAGAGCGGGAGTCGAGTTCTTTTTGAGCAAGCTCAAAAGTCTTAGGGGTCACTAGTAACTATAGAGTAATTTTTTACTCTACATCGTATTTTGATTTTTTGATCGAGCACTACAATTTTGGTTCTTACATACCTTAGACGTAGCAGTAGAGTTTTGGAGCAGAGGGCGGGTTCATTTTTGCGTAAGTCTTGAAGTGTCATAAAAGCTGCCAAGTGTTGCCCTCTAGTCATGGGTTCTTTTTCCCCTTTTTTATTTCTTTCATTTCATTTTGCCTAAGTTTTGAATTCAAGCGGAAGCTACCAAGTGTCACTTTCCAAAACACAAAGTTGGCCAACTGGCATCTTTCGAGCCCCTTTTTGTAACTTTCAAGAAGGCCACAAAATGTGCCATGTATCCAATAGCAGCTAAGTGGAATGCACCACATGTCAGCATCCACATCTCATATCATCACCTATATTCTATTCTATTTTTTGACAAAGGTCTTTAACAAGCTAAGTAGCAAAAAAGCAAAAAGTGTTAGGTGGCAGTCGTAGAAGGCCCTAAACTACCTTTTTAAAGAAGTAGCAAAAGTCACCACGTGTCGACTTCTAAAAGACTTTGGTTCAACACAGAAAGGCATCATTTGATTTTTCTTAAGTTCCATAAAGTAGTGGATTCTACTAAGTGTCACTCTTTAAGCCCCTTCTTACTCCATCCCAAATAAAAATGGAAGGCGCCACATACCCCTAGTAGGAGAAGTGGAAGATGCCACGTATCTTCCCAGGAGCAGTGGAGGTCACCACGTGTCAACTTCTAAGAGACCATCTTCAAGCCTCATTTCCAAATAAATATTGTGGTGGGTCATAGAGGTTATTTCAAAGGACTATGGAAATGTCAAGTGTCAACATGCAAAGACTGCCATGTGCTCCATCCCCTCCTAAAAATTTGCTCAGGCAAGGAAAGCAGTGAGTTTATTTTGTTAAAATTGAGAAGAATATAGATGAAGCAAATTGTGATAGGTGTCAAGGGTAGAGCGTTCCTGAGCAAAATATAAATTAGGTGAAAGGCATCAAGTGTCACTCTCTGGCACCTTCTAGACCATAAAGAGAATTTTCATGGATTGACTAAGTGTCCTCTTCCGTTTCAACAGAATAGAGTGTCCATCTATCTATTACAACAAAGATGGAGGGAAACTCGGTGGAAGTTATTTTTGGTAGATAGAATAGTGCATCACGTAGTTTTTTTTGGGCTTGTGAAGCATTGAAAGTGCCATCTATTTGTCCCCTATAAGCAGAGGTAGAATAAACAGTTAAGCAACTAAGCAGGTGATGGAATGAGAAATTTAGGCACAAAGGGAAGTACTAGACATGAATTGCCATGTCATGGTTAGAATAACCATCCCACTCTAGCATATCCATTCTTGATAAGAGCAAGATACATCTGAAGCATTGAAAGCACCATCTGTTTTGTCCCCTGCAAGTGAAGGACAGAGTGGAATTGTGTGGGAAGCAGAGTGATAGAAGGGGACATCTGAGGCTATAAAAGGAGGATTGTAGAAGATAAAAGGGGGGGACATTCTATAGCTTTATACTTTCTAGAATTTTGACCAGTAATATCATTTGCTTTTGTCTCATTTTCTTGAATTGTAAAGTTGATGTAACTGTGCATGTTTTTGTGCCTTTTATGTGGCTGAATGAATTGAGAAGATTGAACTCTATGCCTTGGTTGATATTATCTATGTCATTTACAAAGGTAGTCTATACTATAGATTTTTTGGATTTGTGATTAGGAATGTCACTTGTTTTTGTCTCATTTTCTTGAGTTGGAAGGTTTACATAACTGTATGTGATTTTTGTGCCTCTTATGTGATTGGAAGATTCTTATAAGAAGATTGAACACTATGCCTTTGTTGATGTTTCCTATGTCTCAGCGAAAGAAGCCTCTGTTGTGAGCCTCTATTTCTATTATTTCAATCTTTTACATTGATCATGCACTTGTCTACTCTTAAATGTAATTGAATCCTATATATAGTTTCACTGTGCTCAGGTTAGGATTAGGATTACACTCAGGCACATCATCATAGTTAGGTTTCAATTCCTGCATTTGCGTTTCTATTTTATTTCCTATCCCCTTTCCCCCAAACACTTGATAAAATAGAAGAGACTAGCTTCTCCAAAATTTGGAGGTTGTTTCAAGCTGCAATGTCCCATAACTTGAAACTTCCCATTGTTGATTGATTAGAATCAAGCACAATTTTAACCATCAACAGTACATAAACTTACAATGGTACATACATCAAATAGATACATAGGCTTTTTATGTTATAATCAATTTTAATCAATGGCATGCCATAGAGAATTAGACTTGGAAGAGTTTTTAAACAACTTCCACTTAGACCAAAGAGCTCAGTTAGGAAGAAATTTTCATGAAAAAGGAACTGTCAAGATACACATAATGTAAATTCAATGGCACAATCAATATAATTAATTAAGAGATGAAAAAAATATTTAAATAAGAAGTCTAAAGATGAAAATTCATAAGTTTTTAAAATGAATAATAAGTTAAAATATTTGATTCATTTAACACAAAAAAAATTAAGTTGTAGATCTGCTACAAGAACTTATGATGTTTACAGTGAGTAGCAATGGCTAAAATTCTAGTTCATGAGAATATATTGGGAAATGCCAAAAATAGTAATTGATCCTCACTCCTTTGAAATATGTAATAGTGGAATTCCTAAGGATCAAAATCAATTATGTTAATTATATATACTTAACTATGTTATATATACTTCCTTGGGATATTAATTTATAGACATCCTTGATTATAATGGCTAAATAAATTCTAATAACAAATCAAACAATGGAAACAATCTTATTAATAATATGTGGGACTATTTTTTAAGAGTTATTTGAATTTAGTTTTAGGGTCTCATGTTTATTCCTTGTCATATGTTTGTAGTAATGTTTTACCATCATCTCTTGATTTATATTTTCTACTATGCATAGTTGTAAAGATTTATTTTATTTTATTTTATTTTTGTGTGTAATGCATATTATTGTAAAGAATCATAACAAAGAGATGAGTTTATACTTCATCAAATAATCATTTACTCCAAAAAATGTACTAATATATTAGACTAAAATGGATTTTCTGATACACAAACTTATATACCTATTAGTCTCATAATATGTAAAGGCTATGTATGTGACCAGTCAAATTGTATGTCCATCACTTTCTCAAAAATATTGTTTATGTTGTGAATACCATAAATGCCATAAATAACTAATAATAAATTAAAATCATCTTAATAATTTATAATTATATACAATCCTTCAAAAATATTTTCTTTCATGTTTTAACTCTTTCCATATAGTTGAGAACACTTATAAGAAATAACTATGCTTCAACCATGCAAAAAAGAAAGATAGAAATAGAAACCAAGGTACTCTAACCAAAGCAAGTGAAAAAATATGTAATACAATTTTATGTATTTTTTATAACATTACATAATTCATAAATAATTACTTCAGGACTAGGGAAGATGGTTTTCTAACCTTGTCAAATTTCTACTCAATGTGAAAATTACTGAGAAAAATCACCAAGTTATGGTTAAATTATGCTTATTAGCTCAAAATTTTAATAAATTAAATCCTGAATTTCAAATATAATAAATTAAATAGTCCTATTAATGTTATCCAATTTTTCTTTCATTTTATATAACCATGATTGTCTACATATTGCATTGCTTCATGAAATATTTTTTGCAACATATAATAATATATTTGATATCTTTAGCCAAAGACTAATTCATATGGTAGCATGACCTATGGCACCCTCAATGAGTATTAAAAGTATGTTATATTAAAATTAGTGTCAAATTATGAAACTACTTGTTCAAATGTTACATTAAATTTCAAGGCATGATTTATTTTAGTAAAATTAAAAATATAAAAATTAATCACAAAATTTAGGTTGCCCAGGTCATAATTTTTTTTACTATATTTCTCAAAATTTCCATTATATTTTTTTGAATAATAATTAAACATAATATATATTAAAATAATATTTTTTGGAAAATGCAAGTTGAATATGCACTAAGTAAATAATTTTAAAAAATTAGTCTAAGTTAATACGACAAGGAGTCAAATTCACTTGATATAGCAAACTCCAAACATTCCAAATATAAAATTAGGAATTTAAGTAACTCAATTATTATACTATTAAATATACAAGGGAACTTCATAATTCTAATATAATATTCAAATATATTTAAAAATAGTCTAGAGCTAAATGTTACACTCAAGAGTAAATTTCTAGACTTAAAAATAATTTATTAATTATTGTGACTCCTATGTAACACATATTAGATCATAGCATATTTTGTTTCATCCCATGTTGGGCTTCAAAATATAATTATAGAGTAGCTTCTCCAGATCCATCCAGATGTCATGAGTGTTATCAAAATTTCATTGAAATTTAGACTTAAATAGTATGTGAGAAAGTAGACTTCCTGAAAGAATAATTATTTATATTCATATTAATAATTAATGAGAAGAATAAAATCACCATTAATAACTTATAATGGAGATTCATTTAAGCCAAAAATAAATTACCAATGGTAGGATTATACACACGACTAGATTGAATTGGATCTCCAAAAATGTCATAGTTAACAGAAAGATAATTGTCATTTATTTCTTATAATTTAGACATATCGATCAAGATAGTTAGATGAATGTAGCATTTATAATTTAAAAATAAAATTATTTTTGAAAAACCTTCTAAATAAATATAAATAGTTTGAAGACTATTAATATGTAAAAAACATATAACCTTATCACTCTTCATCACATACCTACTCATAAATGAACCCTTTATTAAATGATAAATCATGCAGAATATTTGTTGACATTGACACCTTAGCACAAGATTATTCACTCAAATATCACCATTTTAATGTGTCAAATTAATTTAACACCATATAAATCAATCAAATTAATGATTATAACCAAAGTAATCAATCATCATGTATGTTAAATGCCACAAAATAGTACTTAACTAACTGTTTATTTATTGAAAAATGTTTCATTTTGACTACCGGGGATTTTATCCACCAATGATGCTACTCAAATGGGATTTTGACATCATGGAGAACATAACTTTGAATGATTTTTAGCATCAAAATTCTGATCATTCTATTATAAAATAACTTCTCCAACTCCACTGTCATGTCATTAGTGTGATCGTAATTTATTAAAAATATATACTTAAACAGTGTGTGAGAAAGTATACTACATGAGAGAATAATTATTATTAATATTAATATTCAATGGGAAGAATAAACTTACCATCAATAACATATAATGGATATTCATTTCATCCAAAATTAAATGATGAAAATGGTAAGATTATATGCTTCACTAGATTGAATTGGATCTCACAAAACATCAGAGTTAACTAAAAGATGATTGTCATTTTATTTTATAATTTGTATGTATTGATCAAGATAAGGAGATGAATTTAGCCTTTATAATTTGAAAATGAAATTAATATTCAAAAAGCTTTTGATTAAATATAAAAAGTCTACAAACTATTATTATGTGAAACACATGTAACATTATCACTCTTCATAATCACTTGTCTAGTCATGAATGAACCCTTTATTAAATGTTAAATCATACCAAATATTTGTCAACATTGAAAACTTGCCACAAGATTAATTAATCAAATATCACCATTTCAATCTCTCACATTAGTTTAAAATCTTCTAAATCAATCACGTTAATTATGATAAACAAAGTAATAAATCATCATGAATGTTGGATTCCACAAAAAGATTACTTAACCAAATATTTATCACTATAACAATATTTTAGTTTGACCACCAAGGGTTTTATCCACAAATGATGGTCCTCGAATGGGATTTTGACATCATCAGGAATATAAATTTATTAATTATCATTTAGTATTAATTTATTATAGTGAATCGATGAATATTTAAAAGATGTGTGAATCTCATCATATCCAATTTAATATCTTATGTTAGATATATGTAAACTATGAATCAACTCTATTACTCTTTCTAAATTATG
>JARHVA010000308.1:5752500-5757500 GCA_037957365.1 Torreya grandis
AACATAAAAATTATATGCACGAGGACAAGATGTCAATGTTTGATATGAAATTTTTATTATTTTTTTAATTCTTAAGAATGAATTATAATAAATTGGAGATGACATTTTATATCTTGATCAGAATGGGCTTGTGCCTGCATGTACACAAGAAATTAATAATTTTATCAATTAATCCCATTCTACATAAGATAAATATTTTTGTCATTTGATAGTATTATGATCTTGTATAGAATGGGCACATGCCCATTTTCAATAAGATAAGAATAATATGAATATCCACATGGTTTCTATTTTTATGTAACACAAACCTAGAGGGAATTTTTTAGTGGAGTAATTGACATAATAGTAATACATGAAAACTTTAGATAATAACATGACATCAAAAGACTACATGTCATTAATGGTATAACTAGTTTCCCTCATAGCATCCTGCTAAGAAATAATCTTGAAAGGTTTCTTCAACAACTTCTACTCAGACCAAAGAGCTTAGTTAGTAAGAATTGTTCATGAATCAAAAGGCATGTCAAGATACATACCATGCAGATTTGATGTCACAATCAATATAGTCATTAAGAGATGAAAAATATCTTTAATTAAAGAGGTCAAAGATGCAAAGTCACCTATTTTAACACTAAAAAATAAGGTAGAATATATGAGTTAATTAACAGTGTAACTAATGAGTTACAAACATCCTATAAGAATGTGTGTTATCTGCTGTGAGGATCAGTTGTAAAAATTTCATTTCATGAGAGTATATTATAACATGGAAAAATTAATATGTGGGACTAGATCCTTTTAAATATATAAGAATGACACTCTTAAGGACCAAAAATCAATTATGTGATTTATATATACAAAAATACAATGTTCCTCATGACCAAGAATGGAAGCTAAACCCATATTTGGGTGAGGTCCTTATGAGATCTTATTTATGATTATCTTTCAAAATTATGAGAAAATATGAGGTGAGGAATTAGATTAGGATCATTAAAAAGATAAAGAAACCACATTAATAGTCAGAGGTGAGGCTACTAGGCAAGATGTGATAGAAGCATATTGGATTACATGAATGGAATAATTAGAGATAACTACAAGAATTAGGATGGAAAAAATAGAGGCTCAAAATTTGTAATTTGTCTTGACCATAGAAATAGGTATAGAAGCCTACAATGCTTGTTTAGTTAAATGGAATGAGCTTACCTCTGAATTGAAAAGGACCAATTCTTAAGGTATATCAAGGAACCTTGTGATGTTACCATGGATTATGACATTTACATATGTTGTCCATGATATAATTGAATGTACCTAATGGTATCCCATGCAGAATTATAACTAGAATATTTTTTCAATGACTTCCACTCAGATTGTACAACTTAGTCAAGAATAATTATTCATGAAAAGGGATGTCAAGGTATATAACATGAAAATTTGATGTGTTAACTAGTATAGCTGATTAGGAGATGAAAAATATCTTTAAATAATAAGGTTAAAGATATGGATTCACAAATTTTAAAACTAAAAAATAAGGTAAAATATATGAATCAGTTAACAATGAAACTAATGAGTTGAAAACCTCTTAAAAGAGTGTATGTTTTCTACCATGAGGTTTAATGGTTAAAATTTCAGCTCATGAGAGTCTATTGTGACATGAAAAAACTAGTATGTGATCCTCACTCCTTTTAAATACATAACAGTGTCACTCCTAAGGATAAAAATCAATTATGCAAATTCTATATAAACAACTATATTATTCCTCACTTTTACCAAGAATGGAATTCAAACCTATATTTTAGTGATGTGGTTCTAAGATATTTTTCTTATTATCTTGCCAATGAGAAAATAAGAGATGATGAATTAGATGAGTATTATGAGAAAGATAAATAAATGACTTTAATGATCATAGGGAAGGATACTAGGATAGAAGTGATAGAGAAGATTAGATTGCATTAATGAATAAAAGGGAGGTAGCCAAAAGAATTAGGAAAAAACAAATAGAGGTCCAAAGTTAGTACTTGACCTTGATCATAGAAATAATTCAAGAAAACTACAATGCTTGTTTAGTTATATGGAAGGATATTATCCTTGAATTTAAAATTTAGGATCCATTCCCAAGATATAATTTTATGAAATCTCTCAAAAGAGTCATGAAATATATTGACGTGGTAGAAAGGAAGATATTGATATGGATTTACCTAATATATCAATCTCTTAGTTTATGGTTTCCCATTCCTAATTGGAGGGGAATAGAGAAATTAAATGAAAGATCTAAAGATAGGAAATGCAAGAGGATATAAGAAAATTTTGGATTTTAAAAAAAAATAAGTGACAAATAGAAAATAACCATTTGATTTATAATAACTATTTTTCCATGTATATATGTTTAGATTGTTCAAAGACTAGAAATAACTTCAGTTGGAAGTTTGATGAGTTAAGAAATCATTTATAAAACTAATCCTTCAATCCTCTTTTGATAATTCCATGATAAAAATACTAAGCATATAATGTTACCTTTTATATCCCTTTCATGTCTAATAGTATTAATAAATATGATGTGCACATCTTTGTGTTTGAAACCATTTTTCTTAGCAAAGTTTAGATCATGTACTTTTATAACTATCTCATTTTTACTCATCATTACATAGTAAAACAAATATATATATATATATATATATATATATATATATATATATATATATATATATATATATATGAGAGAGTATCCACATAACCATCATTATTTGGAAAATAAATAAGTTGTACCTAAGAAATTACATCTTTACTTATAATAGATGGTTAGTTGAAATGATAATGTAGTGCTCACAAATCCATTTCCATGAATCAAAATCATGTATTATAAATAACATTTGATAATGTAGATTAGTGTGAATGTTTATTTATATAAAATATAAATGATATATAATATTAATTAATTAAAATTATAATGTGTAATCATACATCTATAGAAATACTATACAGTATTGATAATGCTTTGAAGTACCAAACATAGTTGTGATATCTTCAGAGTTTGAATATCATTTCCTTTTATATTTTTAGATATATGTTGGGTGTTTAATGGGAAATGACTAATAAAAATAGTATAGTATCATAAAATGGTGGGAAAACAAGAAAACATTCATGATCCACACTCATACCAACTGTTCACAATTTAAATGGAAATAGACAATATGATGAAGTAATACAAAAGATTATATTTAGTTTTAATAGTGAATTAAAGATAGATATATAGATATATATTTTAATAAAAAACATAAGAGCCAAAAAATTATGGGACCCCAAACCAACAAATATATCCCAATGTAGTGAGGAAGGCTTTACAATAAGAAAGACATTTTATGTTGTTGGACCCTAGTTCACAAACCTAACTACCACTCTTTTGCCTTTGAAGGTTAACTCTCCTACTATTGTGGATTTTGATATAAATTTATCTAATTATATCAATTTTATCGACTTAAACTATAGTTAATATAGATACTCCCTATATTCTAGCTAAGTGTTTAGCTTGAATGTCATCATACACGGAGTGCTCCATCGATATTCATTTCACAACATCAGCCACATTTATCTTGTTACTTGCATATATTAAAATTGAAAAAACTAATTATATATTAATTATAAAATTAGAATATTAAAATCAAATGAAACATAGATCCCCACATATAATGTTTTCAAAAAAAAAAAAAAAAAGTTACTAAATATATACTAATAACTCTATATTTCAGTGCATCTATATTCAAATTTTGATGCTAACATAAATATTAAATATTTTAACATGGCATGAAATTTAGAATATTGATGGTATTGAAATATATTAATACAATTTAATTCCACTTAATTTCATGTAAATGTGGATATCCAAGGTTACCTTGCAACTTACTTTAGCTACTATCAAATGACAAACTACTGAATATACTCATTGACATTATTAAAATATTGAAAAAAGTTTGAACATTGAAATAAACTACTAATAATATTACTTATACATAGAAATTGATTCAGATAAATGAAGATGATAATGGATAAATAGAATGAGTAGCCACCTATACCTAATTAAATATGCTATGTATTAATTTATGGCTTAATTAGCTAGATAAAATTCATTTAATTTAAGATTTTGTGTTTCTAGGCTTAATCTTCATAAACAATCTTCCATGATTCAAATCTCAACATGTTAATAATTTAAGGTAATTTTAAGGTTTATAAAAATATATTTATTTATGAAAAATATACTAAAATAAATATTAAATGGATAAATATATGGGAAAGAAAAACACATTTTAGCCTAGAATAATCATTCATGAAAAAAACTTGTAGTTTTGGGCTTCGCTATAGCACATTCTCATACGGGGATCATGTAAAGTTACATTATCCAGGTTTAATGAAAGAAAACTAAAGGAAATTTATAATTTATAATTATTCAATCATAGTCCCTAAAATTTATTTTCCATTGAATTCTTCTAATTTTTTAAATTAAAATGTTAAAGTGGTGATTTTCTTCTCTATGGTACTAGTACTAACATAACAAAGGGAGCGACCCTTATTAAATAGTATATATAGGTGAATGTTTTTTAATAATATTTATGAAACAATATAATGTATATGACTATATAATTTTGATCAATTTATTTTGTGTAAGAATAAATTTTTATAATATCTTAATTATGTTATATTTATTTAATTTCAGTGATACATTTCTTTTGTGATATATTTTATTTTATTTTTAATGTAATTAAGTTAGATTAATCTATATAGAATCAATATAATATTTCTAATACAATCCTTAAATAGTATAATACATCTTAGTTTTCACTTTATAATAGGTTTAAATTTCATAAATATATTTTTATAAGATAAATATCTTTAAATAACCAGTATTAAAGTCGCATTAGGGACTTATTTAAGTAGGGTTTTTGTAACTTCTCAAGTGCAATGTCAAATGAATGATAATCATAATTTTTTCCATATTCTATCCAAGGCCGCCC
>JARHVA010000308.1:5762500-5782500 GCA_037957365.1 Torreya grandis
ATTACAATCTAATAAAATAATAGTTTGGCCAATAAAAAATTTAGTTTTCCATGAAAAAATAACCCTTATAGTCAATAAAATTAGTACTCAATTAGAAGGTTTATACCTTTTATGTATCAGTGAACATAATTTGAAGATCAAGGGAATTACTACTAAATTAATCCATTTGTGATCATCTACAATAAATTATGTTACAAAGGGAAAAATTACAAATTTAATTGAAGGAAACATGGTAAAATTTAAGGGATTGGAATCCAACACCTTTGGTGTGGATATTGATAGATTATTTAACCCTCCTTACAAAGGATGCTCCCTATTCAAAAGATCTCTCATACAATGTCCTGCTAGGCAATTGGCCAACATAAATGATTCTCTTCTAGATGTGAGATTTAAACAAGTCCAAAATGAGGTTGAGATAAATATGTGGGATTTATTAGAAGATTGAAAATTGTAGATGGTATGTCATGTTTATTTTGATGCCACTAACTACAGTCATTCTAAAAAAGTGATCAGAAAACCCTGCAATGCTCAAAAATGTCAAAAATTGAATGACTCTCTACCCATTTTGTTAAATCTAAATGTTGGTGAGGATATAAAAAGGTCAATTATTTTTGTTAATGTGGAGAATGTGAAAAATCATTGTTGTAAATTTGAATATCTCAAAAAATCACCACTAGCCTTAGTCACATTTATATGGCAAAAATCCATTAATAAAGAAGATAAAAATAATTTTGTGTTAGATGAATTAACAAAAAATATCATATTTAATATGGCTACAAATCTAAGAGGTTCATAAAATGAAATTTTATGGGATGCATGTATGTCATAATACATGGCACAAAGCTTATGGGTACCCAAGGAACACCTTATATAATCATAAAGTAGATGGGATAAATGGTCACATGCATACAATAAATGGTAACATTGGGAAAGATAAAGAAAGGTAAAATACCACTATAATAATTAATTTAATATAAATAATGTTTGAGGTATTTTTTGATATTTCTTCACATGTAACTCATTATGTAGAATATGATGGAATTAAATTTCCTCAAATGATGCTTCATACATTCTATACCAATAATTGAATATGAAAAAATAGTAACAAAGAGATTGAATTATTGAAACTTACAATAGTGTCATAGCCAAGTTTAAACAAGATAATGATATAAATATTTCAACATGTTTTGATTTCAAAGATAAACTTATTCACCAAGTGTGATGAGTGTACCAATTTTTACAACAAACATAAAAACACCACATGTCTATAATCACTCTCAAAACATGAAGGGGAAAAAAAATGGCACTATGAATACATTCAAAGTTATTATGCACATTACTATTTCCATATATTACAATCATAGGAACAACCTCAAGGATTATTGAGTATTGTGCATGATAAAATGGATGAAATGAAAAATTTCATACCAAGGATGGGAAAAAAATCAAAGTTCATGAGTAGTGTTATGAAAATCCCAATATCTTTATTGGTATGCTCACACATGGACACAAGACTGGGGGTTTTGGCCACTTTGGTCTACCATTTGTTTAACATAGAGAAAACTACATAGTCACATCATTGGATTTGTGTCTCAAGAAGCTCAAGGAACCCATAATTGATGAGTATGGGGATTTATTGTACACATTATGGATCATTAAAATAACCATTGCATGATGTACTATTAAAAATGAAGTGCATAATAAGTGTAAAGGGCAGAATGAATTTTTTTTCCATGTTAAAGTAATTAATAATATTTCTAGTATAAATAATTCATTCAAAATACAACTACTAATACTCTACTTAAAAATGGATAATACTTTGAGTGACAACAAGAATTGTACCTTATTTTATTTCATCAATGTTGATAATAAGAAGGGTACTTAACATTATGTATGTAACCTTCCTCCTAGTGGGACACACCTATGAGGATATATATGGGACTTTTGGATGATTAGTAGCATCATTATGGAAACTAGACACATTTTATTTGACACATATCATAGACACCTACATAACATGATAAGAGGGGTCAAGTACAGTCACTCCTTACCTTATTGATGAAGTGTGTCACTTCAAATCCTTTGTGGAGCCACACTTGTTATATAGAATCCACAAGATAATAGATATTAGAAAACCTTAAATGTGTAGGTTCCATGCTATGGATGACATAACAATGAAGGAATATAAAGTAATAATAAAATATCTCAAATGGTTTCATTGAATCCAAATCTAGCATATAAAAGATAATGGTGAACCAAACTTGTTAGAAGGTAAACCTCCTCTATCACCTTTCAAATAACTCAAAGAAATGGAATATTTGAAAAAGGAAATATAAGCATATATTGAAAATTTGGGAAAATGTGAAACATGTGGAGGTAGAGAATACTCACTCCCAAAGATAACCTATTGATGAAGTGTTTTATGTTCTTTGGATAGACCATATGTAAACTATAGAAGGATGACAAATAATTTTTTATGGATGCAAACAATACAAGAGAATGACATATATGACCAACTAACATGAGCCATTCATTTCCACAAACGAGACTACATAAATGAACATAACTCGAGTAATAATGATATTTATGTTGGGCATATTTCTAGAATATCTAAATAATAATTCAATCCATTGATGGATGTGTATGTGGGATAGATGCTTATAATATGAATAAAATATGAGAATGAAAAGATATTGATGGGAAGGGAAGATGGATATATTTACCTTAAATTGGAGTATGATAATGTGGCTAGAAATATGAGTATTCAATATTGGAAATGCTAAGGGAGAGAATTGGTGAAGCATTGTATCAGGATTGTTTGACACCTAGTAAAACATGGATAAAATCATATGAAATCAAATAAGACATTGATGTGGATAGCATCATCAGATCATGGAAACCAAACAAAAAATGGAATGGTGGATACATTAAGATTCCTAAAAAAGGACATGAGGCCATTGAATCATACCTTACACTAGTTGAACATGGTAATGAATACTATGGTGAGACTATTCAAGGTCATAAATTAATATGTGATATCATTTTGGCCTAGGATATGGGTATTTTGAAAATTATATTTCATATCATGATCTAATAACTTTAACTTGTATTTCTACCATAATTGTTTAATATGAATTGAAGATTCACACTAATTGTTTCTATTTGACCAATTTTTATTCCATCTTTTTAACCCCACTTCTATTCATTATTGTTACTATAGTGACCAATTAACGAGGTAACCATATTGTATATTAAATATTAATTTAATAGTAATAAATTTTTACTAATATTAATTTACATAATTGTGTAGAGTTAATAATATATTTCGATTAATGTTGAAGTATTTAATCAAAATAGTTTTCAAATAGTTTTAATTTTCTAGCATTATTCTACGTAAGTTCATGAGAGATATGTTAGCATTGATGAAACATTATAATTTTTGGGTTTATATCATATTAATTTTATGATAAGTGTTTGAAACACACAACAAAATTTCACATCACGAGTGATTTCTATTCTTTCCAACTACCACACTTCAATTATTAGTAATGTGCTATAAAACAAGAAGCTGAAGAGTTCACATTGTTAAACCATAAATGCTAAGGACTAATATGTAAGCCAAAATACATGATTATCACATCAAAAAGATAATTTTTTAGATTCCAAATTTAGTCCAAGCCATTGATGATGTAGTTGGCCACCATATGGCTACTTCAAGTCTTCTCAATCTTATTCTACCAAGGTCTTGGATGTATCACTTGTTGCATCTATAGAACCATAGGTCTAGTTGTAATTCCAAGTCCCACGAGATTCTAAGTTCCAAGATGTTACCACTTGGAAACTCCTTCATATCTTAGGATCTTAGAAGCATTAAGCCATTAGGGTTTAATCCTTTAATGCTTCTAAGTTTTTGAGGGCCCGAGAAACTTCTAAGTAGAAACATTTTAGAGCTTGAACCCCTGAGAATATTAAGCCATTAGGATATTTTCATAGAATGAACAAATATATTCAAAATTTATTTTTACAAGCATTCAATCCATTTATGGATGTGTATGTGGCTAAAAAGGTGATGTTTCAATATTCTTAAGTTATTCAAAGAGAATAAGGTGAAATATTATATCCATATTGTTTGATGGCTATTAAAACATGAATTAAACAAGTTATAAAAGTAAGTTATCTCTACTTCACATATATGTATTCCATAGAGATTATTAATTAAGAAATATAAAATAGATGAACCATTTAAATAACATCAATGTGTCTATAAAGTGATTAATTATTTCCAAGAATATACTAGTACATAATGTCTAAAATTTTGAAAACTTTATTAATGTATCTAGTAACCATCTCTATTTTTACAGTAACATGCCCATTCTACGCAAGTCTATAGGAATATTATGAGAAATAGACGCATTTATTATTATCTTAGGTAGAATGAGCACATTCTCACTCTACACTTTGAGATAATAATAATGACCTCTAAATTGATAATATGTACAATAGAGTCCTATGTTTTATCTAGTGTTGATTGGGCACTTTCCCATTCTACACAAGATGAGTAAGAATAATGATAATTATGTATTACATTGGGCATATTGGTATTTAAAAGTGTTTTCCAATGCTTGTACATGGTGATCGAAAGTGTGTTTTAAAATGTTTCCTTAATATTTTTAAATATTTCATGTCATGATGTGATTAGTTAATATATGTTAAATTTTGTATAAATATTAAACATTAGTATAATAAATATAATTAGGAATTAGTATGACAACTATGGGATCACATTATTTAGATTATCAGGAGCCATTTCAACTATTGGACCATGCTCAACTATTGGCTCATTTACACAAAATACAATTTAAAGGTGAAAAAACATTTAAGATATAAATGTAATTTTATTCTACACTAGAATTTGGAATCCAATAATAGATATATTGGAATCCAATACCACACTAATTAAAACCAATAATAACAATATTTGAATCTGATATCCCACTATTTGAAAACTAATAATAGAAATATAGAAATGAAATTTCAAAAATTATAAAATCATAATTATAAATATTATAAGTCTAAATTCTTAGGAATATGTCTAGATTTCATGAAATAATGGTTTACACACTAAATATTACATCTACTTCAAATACAAAGTTTAAAAAAAAACCAAGCTATAAGCTCAAACCTATTAAAATAAAGAATGAATAAAGAAACAATCAATGCAATATCACAACCAACAAATAAGCTTCAATTGAAAGCTCCATAAAGGATATAATTTTTAATGTTACCATCACCTCTTCATGGCCTATTAGAAAAACTACATGATTTCAATATCATATCTATCCATCCACTGCTATAGGTTAATATGACTAAACCTTATCATAGTGGGTTTGAAGGTAACACATGTTATTAATACCACATAAGTATTGAACATTCTCAAAACAAGTGTTGTAGACTAAGGTATAATATAAAATATATTATTGATGACCATATTATTGAGTTAAAAAAACCCATAGATGAAGCTACACCATAGTTAAGACACAACACAAAGTGAAAAACATTTAGTAATCCATATACAAACCATGGCACAATATAAAATAAAGATAATTTAGAGGTACAACTTGCATACAATTTCCATCCTCCTCCTTCAAAATATGGAAACCCAATAGATGGAATTATTGGTATAATTATAATTACATTAAAATTCCATACTATGATAACATTTTATGACATTACGGTTATTGATGATGATTCAAATAGGCATGCTCTCTTTATTTAAGTTTATATCAATAAACATCCCATACACAATGTCATGATAAATAATAGGTCAAGTAAAAATGCTTATACAATGTCTTTAACCATTTTAAAGATGTTTTGTATTTTTAAGGGTTAAGGGTTTAGAATATCCGAATCAAATGGATGAATAAAACTATTCTAAAGTAGGACAATTAAATTAATATAGATAACTCAATATACTACATTTGTAAAATTACTAGATATAGAAAGTACAATGCCAATTTATATTCCAATAATTACAACACAAAGAAAATAAAAATACATAGATTTTTTTCACATGCACATGAGGATATTATATGTAAATTTTATAAATAGGTATACCAATGCTCAATATCTCATCATTATATTCTAGAAATATTATTTCCAGTTCCCTAGACACTACCAACTACCTATGGACACTAGAATTGAGGATTCTTTATGTGAATCGATGCTTTTATCTGGTATATAATATTTAATAAATTTATAAAAAAACCACCTATGAATGTTAGGATTTTCTATCACACTTATATTATCATATATGGATCATGTGCATAGGCTTTGTATGTTTTATATAGCTCAAACCCTTGTTATTCACCTTAAGTCATGTCACCTTTCTAAAAATGGATAAGTAGGCTAAAAAATTCTAGTTAACCTCAAAGACTCATTTGTGAATTAGTGCTTCCTACCTATCCAATATTATTAATATGGCCTTAGACATATGTATCTCTCCCCTAAGTGTGGGATTGGGTGTGCACAAGGGTAAAATATTCTATATGTAAGAGTATGTAATGATCTAGATTGTGATTTAACAAATAGTGATCACGAGTTATTATTTAAATGCTAAAACCTATAATATGACTTATCCTATGATTGGTATAAAAATAATAAATAAGAAAGGAATATCAATCATTTTTTTGATTGATTGAATGAGCTTGAATATGTGTTTCCTTTGTATTTTCTAGTTGGGTAATGAGTAGGGTTTGATTTGTATTTGTACTAGACCTTTTTAAAATATATCATAAAATGGATACACAATGCAAATAGGATGACCCATATTTTTTTTAAATATATTTAATTTGGATGATTTTTGAGGTATAATCACTATATAAAGAATCTTGACACTAGCATCAATGTTAATATCCCTATATGGATGGTAGTGTCTAACATGATAGAAAACTACTAAAGGTTTGTAACTAATAGTGAAAGATACAAATCATATTTTAGATTTATTTTATGTACACATGATTTTGGTCATCAAAAAGATAGTGTTTGTACATAATATAAGTAGGTAGGTACATTGAGATGGAAAATGTGAGTTTTTCAACAATAAGAAGGTCTAGAACTAAAGGGTAGAGTCCTTATTGATATTTTTCAAGTGTACAAGACTAAGATGCTATATATAATCAAATTTAAATATATACATCCCTCCATTTAATATAGTAATAAATAAGGATGAAATTACTAGGTGAAAGGAAATAAATGTGTCTTTAGGTGTGTACAACACACCTTTCCTTTCTTGAGCCCCGGTGAATATTTCATTAACATATGACATGTAACCAAGAGAATGTTACAATATAAATAAGTGAATTTAGTCTTAATTTGAGTAATTGAAATGCTTTAAAATAAAAAATAGAAAGGAAAGAGTGCACCTATGTGTGAATGGAACCATGTTGTCCCTTGGTACCTTTCTTTAGTAAATATGCTCCCTTATGAAGTATTAGAGATAAGAGAGGTACAAAAATAAAACTTGGGGATATGAAGAAGAAACTTTTAGGATAATTTTGGCCCTAATCTGAAGTAAGTGTGAGTTTTGACATAGTTATTATGATCATTAAATCTCAATTGCATAGCTCAAGTGAACATATAATAAATACAAGTTAAGTGGTATAACCAACTTAACCTAAAAAATGGAAGTATTGCTAAGTCATTAAAGGGCATGAATCTCAACCACATTAATCAATGGATCAAAATTTTATAGATTTGAAAGGCTCAAAACAAAACTTCTAGGTAAAAATGGTGCTCTTAGTAAACTATTTTGAGTATGTATTTGGATTTTTTGGTGCATTTGTAAGACATATGCACCTATAATTTGTCTAAAGTTGTAGTACCTATCAAAATGTAACCTATTATATTTAAAATATATACTATTTGTTAAAAATATAAAAAATTATGTCCCGAATCTATAAAAAATAGTGTAATATGTATAGGATTATGACCCATGTGTATATTAAAATCATGTAAATTGTATCAAATTCTGCCACATGTTTATGTGTGGAATCATGCTCTATGACATGTCCCCACTAGTACCCCCCTTACCCATGCCCTCAATTTTCCTTACCATAAAAATAAATGATAACTATATTATCTATGTATGAATCATGTAACATATACGACTAACATGCCTAAGTAGATATATCAATGAATCTCATAGTTGATGATCACAACAAGCCCTCAAATGAAATATATGTATCATGAAAACATATATAAAGTAAAAATATATGCTAGTAAATTGTCAAGCACACATATAAGAAAACCTAATGTCACCCAAAAATGGTCTATGGAGACTATAAATAAGGGGCATGTTAAAATGTTGTAGACTTGAAGTGAGGACATATTAAAATAGCCATACACAAATAATTAATACTATATGGAAAAAAATGACTAAAACAAAGGAAAATATTCAAATGTATCATAAACAAGACAATATCAAACAAAAAGTACACTTAAGGAGGTGATAATGTAAATCCATTAAGTATAAGCAACCAACATAAGAATATCATACACGTCCCTACATATACGTGTTAGAAAAAAAATATCATATAATATAACATAAAAAATACATGGTGTAATATGTAAGCATGATTATTGACATGTGTAAGGATTAGTATATATGCTGAACGTGATAATGTTAACATGATAAAAAAAAAACAATATAATTTTTATTGATTGTGATCAAGAAGTAATATCCCCCCAATGTAGTGTGACATATGGGAGGGGTAAATGTTACCCATATATATGCTCATGTATCATGGAACTCATGTATGCCTATATCATACTCAAGTATGTGTGAAACATACCTGTATAGAAAATAAATGATATGTTATCTACTAACATAAACTAAATAACATAGATGCTAATATTTATTAAACATGTGTATGCTAAATAATGTTTTTATTTTTAATTTTATTGTAATATTTTATTTTTTTGGATTTTTTTGATTTTTTTTGAATTTTTGGGATTTTTGGAATATTTGGAAGAAATTTTTTATTATCTAATCCCATCTAAGGGATGAAAATAATAATATTTAAACTCATAATATAGTAAATTAAAATGGTGATACTTCCAAGGGGCATGCATAAGTGTCATATCTAAAACTCTAGAATTTATGGTTCTTTATGCATGTAGCATAGTACTATGTGGTCATGAAGAGTTATTAGAAGGATCTGTAGTTATTGAAACCCATGCTTTATTACTCTATATTTTCTTTAATGTCACTATAGTTATAATTCTATATTTTCTTTAATGTCACTATAGTTAGAATTCTATATTTTCTTTAATGTCACTATAACTGGAATTTTTTTATTTTCTCTTAATAACTAGGTGGACCATGTAGGTGTAAATGAGGACTCTATGGAGTCAACAATGTATCCATGGTGAAGAAATCTCTAAATCACTAGTCACTTATGAAAGGTTATTTCATATACTTACCCTTCCATGCATGATTAACCTTATTAGGTTTTATAATTAGTTGTCTTGAAGTAGAATTCTATTGCTCAATTGGATGTTTGTATGGAATTCAACAAACCATAACTACCCTATTGGTATGAATGTACTTAACAAACCCATGAACTATGGAAGGTACCACACATATTTTATATATCCAAGGCTATATAAATAACATATCAAAGAGTCATGTGTATGGTGTAATAGAAAATGTAGTGATCACATTTGTTAGACCAACTTGTAAAGGTAATTCAATCTTACCAACAACCTCCTATGGTGTCCCATCAAATGCTCTGATCATTCTAGTTGAAGGGTATAAATCATCATTTTTATATCCCAAATATATGAGTAACATCATGTTACATATTATATCATTAGAACCTTCATCGACCATAGTATTGGGTATAGGCTAATGATCAAGGTATGCTCTAGTAAACATCAAGTGAAGATCTAAATCATCATCCATAATTTCACTATTATCAAATATAATAATTTTTGTGAATCATAGGAGGTATAATGTATATAAGTGTTCCAAACATACCATATAATGGGTGCCTATAATAAGGTGGAGGATGATGTGCATTATATTTCATTTTCAATTCCATATTTTTCAAATAAAAATCTTTTAATGGATTATTAAATTATAGAGACCCAACAATTGGGACTCAATTTTATTTTTTTCCCTAAGAAAACCACACAACATGTATTAATCAAATCACTTGAGTACATGTAGTGATATTACACCAATTCTAAGATTAGATCCACTAAATAAATTAGATTGACCATGTCAATCACAATGGTAGCCCATCAGGTCTAAACTAAGAATAAAAATTAACAAGATGATATATGACTAACCATGTAGACTAAGTCAACTGATATATAAATGCAACCATGCTCTATTAATTTTATGTAAGATGACCAACCATACTTTGGATCAGTTGAACACTTAGTTATCCTTTGTTCTAAAATTGTGACCATGTTTTAGTTCTTTTACATAAAATGACTAATCTTTTAGTCATAAATAAACTCTATTGGCATGAGTAATGAGATACATAATAGCAATCCAAATATTTTTACCTACTCAAATACATCATGTGGTAACAAATGAAAATGATTTCACAATGGTAATCAGGTGATCTATCATAAAAGATCATAAATACATCTATTATCATGAGTAACGAGGTACATAATTACAATA
Organism: Torreya grandis; assembly: GCA_037957365.1. Lineage (NCBI taxonomy): Eukaryota > Viridiplantae > Streptophyta > Pinopsida > Cupressales > Taxaceae > Torreya > Torreya grandis. The sequence goes on from JARHVA010000308.1 coordinate 5,773,194, forward strand.
TAGATATTATTACCCACTTAACTCTATCATGTGCCAACATATGTGCATGATTTCAAAACAAAAATCAAATGATCTAATACCATAGATCATAAAATATAATTGATGGCATGAGTAATGAGGTAGACAACAACAATTGACCTATTGTTATCTACTCAGATACATGGCATGCCAACATATGTGCATGATTGTACAATGACAATAAAATGATATAATACCCATAGATCATAAAATTTAACTATTATCATGATTAATTAGGTACACAATAGTAATCTATCTATTGTTACCTACTTATCTACATCACATGCCAACACATGCACATGATTCCAATGATGGTTTATCCTATAACTTATTAAGATATTCCATTAAATTCATTTATTAATTCCATCTTTTAAATATTAGTTAAAATCTGATTTTAGCTATATTAATATTAGGTTATTACTTATTTAATTTTTCTTGAATGAAAATTTGCAATGTATAAATGTCAATATAAATTAAATAGTTTATTTTAATAATCATCACAAACACACATGTGAATAAATATAATTATTTTATTAATATCATGTTAAATCATATATGATTACATCAATGACCATGTATTAAGCATGTCATTTAAAGACTTTATAGAGTCATAATACATGTTTCCACATTTATAAAATATTCCATTACATTATAGTTTCCAACCAAGGGAAAACTTGAGTTACTTTAAACTATTTGGTTGAGCATGGGGACGACCCCTATTGAAAGTAACCTTTGCCCGTACCTTCAAGACTGCCATACATACACATAAAATGGGATCAGGCCCCAATGTAGTTCTGTGACACACATTTAATTATTTATTTTATTAATTACATCCTTAGTGTAATTCAAAAGCTGGCATGAATAATGAGGTACATGATGGTAACCCATCTATCTTTACCCACTTGGTTATTACACATGCCATATATGTATTGATCGAAAAAATAATAGTCACATGATCTAATACTTGTGGATCATAGTATTCAAATAATTTGGATGAATAAAGAGTACATAATAACCACTTGTCTATTATTACCCACTCAGTTATTCCATGTACTATGCATGCAAACACATGTATTGATTACAACTAATATCAATCAAATCATCCAAATACTCATAGATCATATTATTCCAATAATTTTCATGAAAAATAAGGTACATGAAAAAAAACTAAATATCATTACCCACTTAGTTATTTCATGTTTCATTCTTATAAACACATGCCTTGATTACATCTAATAGAAATCAAATGATCCAAATGCCCATGGATCACATTATTCCAAAAATTTGCATGAATAATTAGGTACATGATAATAACATGTCTATCATTACCCACTTAGTTATTTTATGTGCTGTGTATATAAACACATGCATTGATTGCATCCAATAGTAATCAAATGATTGAAATCTCCATGGATCACATTATTTAAATAATTTGAATGAATAATGAGGTACACAATAAAAAACAACCTATCATTACCCACTTAGTTATTCTACATTGTATACATGAAAACACATGCATTGATTTTATCCAATAACAATCAAATTGTCTAAATATCTATGGCTCACATAATTTTAATAATTTTCATGAATAATGAGGTAGATAATAACAACCTGTCTATTATTGTACACTAGGTTATACCCCTTACTATACATACAAATACATGCATTGATTACAACCAATAGAAATTAAATGTTCTAAATGACCATAGATCATAAATTATAATAGTGGCACAAATATCAAGGTAAAAAAAAGCATAGGAAAATAACTACTATTACCATGCCTTAAGTAAAATATCCATTGATTGCATCAAATAAAAATCATATGGAAAATAACAATGGGATGAGGAGCTAGAAAAATCTATTGGACTGTTGTGATAACCAGCCTGAGCTTTCCCTAGAGTACAAGAGATCCAACAGTGCGTTCAAGAGATCAGAATCCCTCTCTTCCCCTAGGAGGATGAACAATACTAGTGGCCAAATAAGAATGGATCATTCTCTATCAAATCTGCTTACCATCTACTCATTCCTAAAGCTTAGAATAAAGATGTATGGAAAAAGGTTTGGAATCATAAACTTATTCCAAAAATTAACATGTTCTGGTGGACTGCTACTCATAACAAAATCCTAATTCAGGATAACTTTCAAAAGAGAGGGTTTACACTGGTTAATAGATGTTTCTTGTGTGGTTCAAAATAGGAATCAGTTTCACACCTCTTCATCCACTATGATTTTGCCTGATAATTATGGGGCAGAATACTTAACAACTTTGGTATTGAATGGGTTTGTAATTCTAACGTTAAAGAAGTAATTCTCAGCTGGAATCCAACCTTCACACATCCCTAGCTTATGGAATTATGGAAGCAAACTCTACCATGTTTGAGCTAGATTTTATGGAAAGAGTGCAACCACAAAATTTTCAGGGATACTGCTAGAAATGCATCTCAGGTGTTTAACTCCTTTGTTAAGACCATTATGGAAAGTGTCACTACAGTTCATATTCATGTTGCGGAGAAACCCCTATCTTAAATTGAAAACCAAATTGCAGCCAAATGGAAGGTTTTACACTAGATCCTTGGGTATAATAACTCCAAAATGCTACAGAGACTAAATACTAAATGAATCCCCCCAAAGCCTAACTGGATGAAACTCAACTTTGATGGGGCATCCAAGTTGGATGGTAAAGCTAGTGGAGGAGGAATTATAAGGAATGATAAAGGTTGGATGTCTGTTGTCTATGTTAGTGGAATTGGATGCTAGAGCAACAACTATGCTGAAGTAATGGCTCTACTATGGGGGTTAAAGTTAGTTATATCCCTAATAATAAGGAACTTGAGTATACAAGGAGACTCTAAAATGGTCATAGATGTAGTTATTAAAGCATAAAATGTGGGAATTAAGCTAAAAGACATCATTACTGATATTTAATTTCTTTTGCAAAAGTTTTTCAAATTAGAGATTTCCCATATTTATAGAGAGGGAAACAGGGTCGCTGATGCTTGTGCCAACCTTGGTCAGCAATTTTTAGGTTGGAGGGTGTGGCGACAATGTGTTCATATTTTCTTAAACATTAGGGAGATTATTAAAAAGGAGATTTTTCAAGAGTGACATTCATTTATGACAAGGATATTTCTTAGAGGTGGTCCATTTGGAGAGGGCCATCAGGGATCTCATAACTTGATAACCTTGGTACTTATTTGACAATCATTCATGATTCATTGTATCATGAGGTTGAGGCACGTGGGTCTCATCATGAAAATCAATGGGAAATACTTTCCAAGAATGGGAGTAGACAATGTCATCTCTGTAGGCTTTTTTGAATAATGAGCCATCACGTCTTCATTATGCATAAATGGAAACAAGGGTTAGCAACCATTTCAAAGTTGAAGGCTAAACTTAGGAACTCCATGGTTTGGGTCTGAAAATAAAAAATGAGAGGAGACCATATTCAAACTAAACCTATCTCTTGTTGTGAATTTAAAGATAATCTATTGGTTTGGCATTATGGTAAAGAAGGGGGTATCAGCCCATATCTAGAAAGGCTTAATGGTTACGATGAAAACTTGTCTGAGTAGTTTGTGAGATCCTGGTTAAATAAGTGGGTCACAGTGGGTGGTATTAGTTTTTAAATCTCTAAATAGGTGATTTCTATGGCCACAAGAATGACCATGTAGGGAATAAAAATTTAAAGGAAAACCAAAATTATGGATCTGGCAAGCCATAAACTATTTCTAGGTGAGGGCGAAGAACTCATCCTGTATCAAGGAGGATTTGAGCACGCTAAAATTCTAGAGCCATGGGGTGGAGGGTGTTTCATTATCATGAAGTAATTCATGCTTGAAGGTTGATTTACTAGGTTCTATAATTACCACCTCCCTTTGTTAAATCACTTCAGGCACAATGTTATTATTAGTTTCCCTTTTTACCTGCTTTCCTCTTTAGAACACTTTATCCTGAGGGTGAGAGCTAAAATGGCTAAGAAGCTAGATATGAACCCTATTCTGCTACACCAAGGGCTAATTTTTTGCTTATACAAATTTCACCACACCCTAGAGCCATCCAAGACTCTCAGAGTTGATAGTGGAGACATTCCTTCCAACTCGGTGTCTAGAGATGCTATTGATGAGTCATGTTTTTCCCTTGCTCCTACCAAAACAAAAGATGTTTCTTTCTCCACCCTATAAGAGACCCCTGTTGATACCCTTAGCTCCTTTATGAGCAAAAAGGGTAAGAAGAGAAAGGTTGATGAAAAGAAAGAGAATATTAAAGAGACCACGGAGGGGACCCACAAAAATCTAGGTAGGGCTATGGGGGGCCAAGGTGGTAAATCTCACAAGTCTTCCAAAATCAATAAGGACGGATTCTCCTCCAGAGTGTGAAGGTTAGGGTGGATTTCTGGTAAACCCACCTTGAAGGCCAAACTGCTTGATTACTCAGAAAGTGCTTCAAAAGAAGAAACCCAGGAGGAAGAGTCTAAGGAGCTAGAAATATAGGAAATTTCAGAGGACACTGGAGGGAAGCAGGAGACTAGGGATTTTGAGGTTATTGAGGAGCATGGTGTTGACACTATGGAAACTACTAACAATAAGGGGAAAATGTATGTTGAGGAAGCTAGTGAGGATATTGATAATGAGACTAATTGGAAAGCTGAAATTGGGGCCCTAAAGGATCGTATTCAGAGGCTGGAGCAAAATTTCACCAAAGGACTCTGGAATACAATTCTACTAAACATGTCTATGCTAAAAGAGGTGGGTAATACTGGGCATGCTGACAATGTGGAGAATACTGAGAAACTTAATGATCTTCTCAAATCAATGGTTATGTAAGGAGAGTCCTCTCTGACTCTAGTTTTTCCATTTCTTGTGTTTTGTTTTTGTGTCTGTTGTTTCTCAACTAGTGTTGTTGTCTCTTTGAAGGCATATTTTGTTTGATTGCCTTCTTGTCCTTTTTTCTTGTTAAGGGTTTGACCCCTGGTTTGCCACCTTACCTTATCAAAAACAATCATATGATATAAATAACCATAGATCATAAATTTTAATATTGGCACAAATACTGAGGTGACATAAACCTAGACAAATAACTATTTTTACCATGACACAAGAAACTTATCTATTTATTGAAATAAACAACAATAACATGATCAAGTATTCATAGATCATGAGATCTAACAATTGGCATAAATAAAAATTTAACACAAACATAGAAACATGTCTACAAATTCCAATCATGGCATAAATAATAAGTCAAAATGAATGTAATAACCAGCTATAGTTACCTAATCAGTTATTTTTCATACCACAAGTAAACATATTCACTTATTGAAACAACAACAATAAGATGATAAAATATACATGAGACACAAGGTTCAACAATGGCCCAAATAATGAGGCAACAAAAACATAAAAACTGGATACATTTACCTACTTGATTATTTTACATGCCACAAGGCAATGCATCCACAACATAACTGATTTAAACATAACATTGTATGCCTCATTTACATGTTTTTTAATCCAACATTGTAAACATTATAATTGACCATTCATAATCAAATATGCATATAATTTCTATCTCATGGTCCAATAGAAGCATTTTAAAAACATAGCTAAATTAAATATAACATGTGCATGCCTCATTTACACACTTTTCAATGCAAAAGTGCAACCATTCACAATCAATGATTTGTAATACAATATTCATATTATTTTTGTATCATCATCTAACAAAATCATATTAAAATCATAACTAGTTTCAAGATAACTTGTACATGCCTCATTTACACACTTCTACATGCAAAAGTGCAAACATTCACAATCGGCCATTTATAATCAAATATGCATTGCTTTCCATCTCGTGGTCTAAAAAATCATATTAACAACACAACTAGTTTCAAGACAACATGTGCATGTTTCATTTACACACTTTTGAATGCAAAAGTGTAAATAATCACAATCGAATATTTATTAAAAAACATGTGTATGATTGCCATCTCATGTTGTAAAAGAGACATTTTAAAAACATAGCTAAATTAAATATAACACATACATATAAAATCAGTCATTCGAATGCATATACTTAGACATTCAATTGCATACTAAATCAACCTTTCAAATGCATGTTCTCAACCTGACAACTTGTATGCACATTTATACAAAATGTGTATTCAACTTTTAAAATAGTATTCATAACCATTTTATGAATAAAATTAGCTCTTTACATATGTATGCATAGCCATATTGATTCTTCAATTAAGATTTCCAAATGTGTGCACACTCATCCAAGATTATTATTAACCATTTACAATTTTTTTCACACTCATAGTAAATGTAAAATCAGCCATGCAAGAGTATTTCTTTACAACCAATAAATGTATGTTGAAATCAACCATTGAAGAGTTTACACATGCATTTAAATGATATATGTTTTCTCCATGGTTTTTAATTGTGATAAATCAGTCATTCAAGGTGTTAAATCTACTATCACATATGAGTGATAAATTATCCATGGTGGTGAATGCACCCATCCATTCAATTATGGATTAATCAACCATTTAAAGGTTATAGTTGAGTCATGGTTTTATTCTATGTTCATCCACTCAAGGAGTATTTTCTCAACCATTAAATATGTGTTTTCATCCATAATTTTGATATAAGAAAATAGCCATTTAAATGCATGATTTCAACTACACAAGAGTCCATTGACTAAGCCATTCCAAGCATAATAACCTAGCTATTATAATGTTAGAGGTATAATCACTAAGAGGGTGGTTGTGAATCAATGATGGAAGATAATCCAATTCAATTTATAACCCTTAAACATTCATCACGTACAATCATAATGCATAAAAATTAACCATTAAAATGAACAAGGAAGATATAGAAAGATCAATCACATAACATATGATATATGTGAGAAACCGTCTTGGGGGATAAAACCCATTGAAGCCTACAAGATGGACTACAATCCTTTAAAAGAAGATTCAACATTTAGACCAGCACCAGCTAATCAAGGAATACCCATCCCTTAGTTTAGTGAGACACCCATCTCACAAGGAGGAACCAACCCCCTAGAAAACCAAGAACCCACTTAGCTACCTTGAAAATATAATCTCAAATGCCTATTTCTTCTCTTCAATTGATGATGACCACCTTTGTCTTCACTCTTCACCTTTAATCTCTCTCAATTTGCCTCTAATACTAACTTGCTTAAACTCCCTCTTCTAGGACTATTATTTCCAATGATCTATGTTTACTCCTACATCAACTTGATTAGACAAGCATGACTAATCCTCTTCATTATTTTTTGGTCCTCAATGACTTGTACCTTCTCTTTCAATATTTCTCTCCTTTGCTTGAATACACACAACCATAATTAATCTAGTTAGACCTTGTACATATATCACTCTCTTCCTTTAACGCATATTAGTTGGAAAATATGATTTACATATTTAAATGAAAATTAACATAGGTATATACACACATTACATGTGAGAACCACACTCTTCATAGGTCAGTCATTACATCATTAGCCCCAAACCACCATTAAGTCTTGTTGAGACCTAAAATAATTAGGCCTTCATACTCACATGATACATGTGAGAATACTTGGACCAACTTCATCCTTTACTAATTATTTAGACACATAAAACCTATTTAAAATATCCCCTTTCTTACTTTTATATGGGTCCATGCCACCTGGAACACCAACTCAACATTCAAACCTACCAATCAAATACAAAAAAACATGGTCTCAAACTTTTGAAGTAATTAGTAAAATATTTCATATATACATATGATTAAATCACATGGGTGAACCCTTTAATACCTTTGAAACACCTCCATATGCTTTAGACACTTCAATACAAGTTCTGAGCACTAAAAACAACTCCCTCAAAATGACCACTCAGACTAGTCATATACATCAAAATATAGTTATACTATTTTGACTCTCCATATCTAATTAGGGGAAAATTATGAAAAATAATGATTTATTATAATCCCTAGAGACTTATATAACATATCCATACTAATTTTCTTCCTTGACTCTGCTCAGAACACCTTCAACTTACCTTTGCAATATGGTCACTCAAACTATCAATGATTTCAATAAACATAGTCAAATTTTAAGACTTAGTTCATAATGAATATGGATTGGTTAAACCTAAAAAATCCATGTATATAGTATTCATGTAGTCTAAGACACTATCCAATAGTTAGTTCATCTTGGAACATCAAATACTATTAATAACAACTCAATTATCCTTCTCGAGTTACTTGTAGAACATTGTCAAACACACAATAAAATTTTAAGCTTAATATCTTTGATTTTAAGAACATTAAAACCTTCTAATGTAATTCTCTAGATGAAACTTTAATTCCTATTAAAATTTTCCTTTTAATCTATCAAGAAATTCTACATATATAAAAACTTATAGCTCAAACACTACAGACTAGTTTTCCTTCATTAATTTGAATATTCAAATTCCAATGATCACCATGTAAATACAAAACATATGACACTTGTCATCATCTCATGTCCCCTAAAAGCTTTAAAAAAAAATGCTCCATTGATATCCTCATGAGATTTTTATATTTAACCTATAATCATTCACCATCGATCTTACATTCTTGCTTCTGAGATCAAGCCACTTGGTGGTTCCACATACCCTTTGCACATTAACTATTTGACTCAAACCACACTACTGATATCCATCTGCACCAACAATTGCATCCCATTGATATTATGTTAAATAATAATGATTGAAACACATCTCACTAGCACATGAAATCTTATGAACCTTTGATATATTTACTTCATGCGTATGATTGGATCACAATCTAGATGATGAACACTCACCCTTACATCTATCTTGACTAGTTAACCCCATATTTCAATGTACTTAAAATTGATGGTCTCTGACACATCATATTTTGTAAGAGTAAATTTGAAGGTTTATAACTTGAGATATAAAACACTTCAAGATTCCAAATCTTTAGGGTAACGTCTTGGCATTATAGACAACATCTCCATGAAAACCTTTGACCATTGTTGACTTTTTGAGTACTTGCATTAAATGCACAAACTTTTTGGTTCATTCATATATACATGATGTACAGTGACAATCTATATTTTTGTAATCTAGAAGATGCATGTTTATTTTTCCAAATGATCAAATGGCACAACCTATCTTCATCAAGACATCTATAAATGCCACACAACTTCTTTGTCTTAACAAGTATGGATATGTGCCATATCACTCCAAGCTATCAAACACAACTTCTTTGTCAAGATA
>JARHVA010000308.1:5787500-6010000 GCA_037957365.1 Torreya grandis
CCACACCCCCCCCCCCCCACCCCCCCATATTGGTGATTCCATTTAGCTATTTTGTTAAATACTATTTATAATATGAATGGATTTTTCAAAAGCTTGATGACTTCCTAATTTATGATTATGTTAATGCTTGGAAAGTGTCGACTGCCATATTGATGCCATATCCCTTGCTTTGTATATCTTTTTTTTAGATTTTAATTTTTGGTTATAATAAAAACTGATTTACCTCCTCCTAATTATAAACCTTTTTTATACTCTTATGGTTGGAGTGGGTTTTTACTCAAACCAATTGGGTTGAAATTACTAGTCTAGGAATATTTATTAGGTTATTCCATTTTGAATGAATGAGGTCATTTTTCCATTCAACATTCATATTTGTTGAATTAATTAAAATAATTAATGTTGTCTATACCTAGCTATGTTAAATCTAGACCAAGTTAAATTTTATTAATGGATCTTATACTTTCTTATTTTGACTTGATTTAGTTTATTTGGCTATTTAGGGTTTGTTCCCTTGAATGTAACTATTTTACACTCAAATAAGCCTCTTAAGCTAAGCATTGGACCCTATATATATATATATATTCTGATCTAATGAATTGGATATAATAGACCCTAATTTACATTTTAAGTCATCCTCTTTAAAGATCCAATGTACACCTTGGGCATTACTGAGGCCAACTGGCTTGGTTGAGTGTTATGATTCTATGTTGACTGTATTATTTCTCTCATCTTATGTTGACTATTTTTATAAGTCTTTATTAGTGGATAAATATTATGTGTATACCTATTACCTTTCTCAAGTACTTAGTTTATGAAAACCTCCACTAAGTTGATGGTTGGAGTGGTAAGCACCACTAATGGTTAGGCTAATAGGACTAGTTTTGAGGGGTGTCCTTCTTGCAGTGTTTGTCCTTCTTTGTTGATACACATGGATTTTGTATGGTAGCTTGTCTCTCACCTATGCTTGTTGATTTATGATGTTGGTGTGATCAATTGCGGTTGATTATCCATTTTATGTTGTGGTTCTATATGATTACCTTATGCATCTTTGTAATATTTTTATGTTGAAAAAAAGACATTACTGGATATGATGTTGACATTGGAAGCATTATTGATGATAGTTTATTGGTTCTTATATATTTAACCAATTGTATTTAATTTTTTGGTATGCATTTATATTGGTCTCTATTTACCATATGAGGGGAAATGTAATTAGAATACATTAGGTTATACTTGATCCTTATATGTTGTATATACATGATTTCATGATATACTTGTTGATTTTAAGTAGACACAAAATTGTAAAATGGTTATTATTAGAACAAATATAACTATAGTGTCTTAACCTTGAATTTATATGAAATTAAGATGGTGTTGTCTTATGGTATGCTGGAATGAAATAGAGATTGTAAATTTCCTTGATCTAGTTATGTATATATTTACATAGATTTTGTGATGAATATTATCTGGTGACATTCTCATGGTATGGAATGTATATTTAGTATTTAGACTTACTCATTTTTTATGTCAATAAAATTATGTTATAAGACATCTCCTAATGTATCATTATTATTGAACACATGGCCCTTAACATGTTTATAACCTTGGCTAAAAATAAGTTGTTGCAAATAGATTATGCAAATAGTCCTTTGATGACTCAAATAAATATGTTTCCATTTCTATATTATGGAAATGAATGTTTATTCATCATAATATCATTTTAAGTGAGATTAATTCTATTTCTTAAGAAATGAAGTATGTTAGATTAATGATCTTCTTCTGTGTGACCATATTATAGATTATGGATTATGCCATTAACATTGTTGTAGTGATTGAGATATATTGCATGTTTTTAAAAAGTCTATTATTTTGTCTATTTATAAAATAAATCTTGATCAAGATACTGTTGATTATGTTTTCTTTAATGCCTTCATGAAAATAGATAGTCATTGTTTATAATAGATATGTGTGCTTAAAATTATAACTGTACCTTGTCAATAAACTTCTTGATATACCTTATGTTATGATTATTAAAATGTGAATAATCCTTATGATTGGTAAATAATCCAAGAATAAGGATGAGAATTTAGTAAGATATGGAAAACATAATGTTTACACTTGGTTATATTATTAAATATTCCACCTTGAAAATGAGTTACTAAATTATAATCTTCCTTAATGAGCACACAATTTAATGCCTAACACTAATTAAGTAACAAACTCTTGTATGGTCATATGCATGCTAATTGAATGGTGTGAATGCCTATGTTTATTTATTAACAAGGGATGATAAATATAGGATAAGTAACATTTAGGTGTAAATAACCCTATGGTAAGCTTATCAGATGATGTTCCTATATAACAAGAAGCAATTGCTTTCCCAATGCTAATTTTACACTTTCTCAATAGGAGGCACACATGTGTGATGACATCCACCTTGAGTTAAGTATTTTTTAACTCATATAGTTTAATGAGAACCATCCTTCATCATGGAGTTATATCATGTACATGACCTTCATTAATTAAGGAATGAAGGTGCAATATTCCCTAAGGAACTTGGATCATGGTATAATAATCTAATGGGGGTAACATGCAGGTTGATCCTTTACTTGGGTATATCTTGGAAGTCTATGTAAAATAAATAGCCTTGTTGTGTTGGATTTGGTAGTGGATTACAGATCTCCACTTGCTAATCTCATGATGTGATAAGACTCGCCTAATCAAGATAATGAGAAGGATCCTCATGTTCGGTCATTTGGACATCCATTCTAAAGTATTACACTTATATCATATCTTATTTTATTAAATAGCACTTGGATAACTATACATCCTTAGATGTGATTAAATCCATTCGGGTTGTTTATAGCATTATTCATTTGGGATAATTGGGATGTTGGTTGTTGATTACTAATACTTCGTTTAGTGTTATTGGGATGCATTACACTACATTAATGTTATGTAGTGGGGCCTTTTTATGTTCTATTGTGTAATCTAAAAGGTAATCCAAAATTTTATTTTGGGTTTATTTCATCTGGTATCAGAGCCTATGATTTAAGGTTTTTTATGAGTTATTGGTAAGTTTATCTAATTTTTTTAGCTTATTTTTGAAAAATTAGTTGAGATTTCATGTTATTATGCATAATATAGAAAGAGATTGTGTTTTCATAATGTTATTTTGGTGGGTATAAATACACAAGTGTATATGTACATACCCTAATGGAGGATTATTTTACTAGCATGTATGTGTGTGCCTTGTGATGGATGAATGCCACATGTATATTTATGTTACATTGCCAAGATTTAAATTTGAACTTGTATGATATTATGCATACTAAACCATGGCTGTAATTATATGCCTTTTATAGACTAATATATGTCTTATTTGCTTGAGTAAGTTATGTTGTGACCTTTACAAAGGCACTTAGCCTGTTGGATAAAATTAAATAGTGGTTTGCTTATGCAAGCCTGAAGTACTAGAATTTCCTACATTATGGAATATGTGGGTGTATGTGTATGTGGAAAATGATAAATTTATGCAAGTGATCTTTTTATGCCTCCCTATATATTTGGTTAGGTCAACCCTTCCCTCATCAATTTGTGTTGGGGAAAGTGTCACCTGTCAATTGTTGACTTGTATGGGAAAATCAGTGGAGATTGGTGATCATCGCTTTGCCATTAAAATTAAGGGAATGATGTTTGATATATATTATTTAATTTTATGGGCAAGTAATCAGTAGATTCTTAGTACATCTTAACCTTTGGAAGACCAAGGGTTGGGCTCAAACCTAGAGAGATGCATAGGGTGATGATGTCTGATTTACTTGGGTAAATTACTGAAGCTTGGGATCTCTATTTTGAGGGAACATATTTATCTATATTAATATCTTGATTGTATTTATGTATTTTGGTATACTTTGATTTAGATAGAGAATCATGTGGATTCATAACTCTAAAGGGATAAAAGTAAATAAGTGTGTGGGGATGTTTATTCCTTATTTTAAATCTTTGAGATTATTTTGATCATATATATATGTTTGCATCTATGATGGTTATTTGATCATGGATAAGCTGATTTCCATGGAGAAATCATGTTGACCATGGATATTTTATGTCCATGGGGATATTTATTTTGATTTTGGTTGAGTTATGCATCCACAAAGATGCATATTTGAAAACTAGGCTATGTTTTGACACTCATGGGATGTCTATTGTGATATAGATATTCCATACATCCAAGAGGATGTTTAATTTAAGATCGATTAAACTTATTCATTTTTAAAAACATTTAATTTCCATAGTAGTTTTATAGGATTCACCCTGTGCATTGGCTAAGTCCACCCTTTCCCAAAAGTGATGTTACATCAAAACAAACATTACTATTTAACCTTTGACTTGTTGGATTAAGTTAAATGGAAGAATAATGATATAATTTTGTTGTTGGAATCATGAGATAATGTGTTAGTGGTCATTGATAGCTTTAATGGGTGAGCTATCCAATGATGTTGAGGTATGATAATGTAGGAGGACCAAGGGTGTGGCTTGAGCCTGAAGGGTCTAACGAGTGAGTGTGACTGACTTGTTTGGGAAATTTAGAGATTTTTGTGGATATTTTATTATTATCAATTAGTGTGAGCCATCTATCCATGATGCTAAGAAAATTTTGGTAAATTTTCTAGAAACTAATGAAGATAGATTTTATAGGCCTTATTGGGACATAACCTTATTAGAATGAAGTTGATTATGATTTGAGATCCCTGGGACTGATTGTGTGATATGATGGATATTTGGTGTCATTTAGATGGCATCTAGACATTAGGTGACTTAATGGTAGTTATGGACCCTTGTGCTTCATGCAATGTGTGTTAATTATTGTGATATTAAAGTACCTTGGCAAAATTATTAAAAAAACTTGAAACATAAATCCGTGACTTATCTTCATATGGCTCCTCCTTATATATTAAACTATTATGTGTTGTGTAACTATTACTTTCCATTGACTTTTCTAAATCATGTAAATTTGTGTCTTTAATATACTTGTGCATATAGTTGACCTTGTGGGTTTCCCATTTGTCTTCTTGATATGAGCATTGTGGTATGAGCATTTTATAGACATGATGTATGTTGTTAAAGGTTAAACATGTGAATGCCGGTAAATTACTTGTGTAAGAGATATCCCATTCCTGAAAGCAACCATGTGAACCTAAATTTCAATCTATGTTTTTAAATTATTGTATGAGTATTAGTGTACATGACATGGAATAAATGTGACTTCATATTGTTAAAATATTGGTATGTGGTAATGTGATCATAAGATACTCATGTGATGCATTTTCCTCTCTTGAAACCAAATTTTATTTGATTGAATCTACCAATGTATAATGTTGTGTTGTGTGGTGTAATCCTGCATCACTTCTATAGTAATGAGTATTGATGCTAGTATGAGGTTGAGGGTAGATAAGCACTACATACACTAATATTTTGACCATGTACAGGCCAAGAAGTGGAGTCTCTCATAGGTTGAAAATCCACTTTTCCCATTTGTACAAGTAGCCACATAATTCATTCAGAATGTGCACCACATGTGCCATAAGTTGGCTATGGAATCTTAGTGAATAATGGTCACTTTATGGATTTAGTGTTCCTTTAGACACCTCATGGAGGTCATGGTAAAAATAACCCTTGTGAATTACATTACTTTACCCCTTGTGAAACACTAACTGGTCTTGTAGAATTGGACATTTATGCAAAATGACAAGGTAATACTTGATGAAATGCATGCATGTGTTGGATTATAGGTGTAACCATATTTGGTTAAGGTATTTTTATTGTTATACCTATTAAAAGTATTCTAGGATGAATATTTCTATTTTTATAGAAGCATAACTTGAATGAATGTTGATTTTGTGCATGAATAGAGTAGCACTAAGCTCTGATCACGTAGCGTTTAAAATCCTAGGTACCCACTTGACTCTTGGATAGAGTGATGAAAGTTGGGTAACACCCTCATATGGATGATTTTATATGGTGGGATTGGTATCCTAGGACCATCATGTGAGCTCACATGTGTTTGATAATATCCTATAAGTCTTTGGTTAGCATGTGATGCCTGGTATGACTTCTTCGGTGTTTAATGTGGTTGGTGTGGGATGTTGCCCTAGGCCCTGAATGGTTGTTGATGTAGTGAAATAACCATAATAGTATGGATTACTACATGTGTGTAATGGCATTATATAATAATTGTTCTTATTTTATGGAAGTGGCATAATGTTTTTAATGGAATATTGCCACTCTTTATTTGTAACTCTGGTTTCAATCTAGCAAGATTGGATGAATATAATTTTTGACCTCAGGTTGTAGGTTTGTGTGTGTTGACACACATGGTTATGACCTTAGTAAAGTTCTATAGTGAGATTATTAATCTAGTTTAGACATCAATTTTTGTCTTGTGGTTCTTTCATTGTATTTTCATACTTGGGAGTGTTTTTATCACCCTTATTGGGAAGTGTGTTAAGGTAAGTGTAAGCTACTATGTTCTGGGACACTATATGCTTATGATGTTTTTTAACCACCTTCGTAAATGTCTAAAATAGTTAATAACAATACTGTTATATTAAAATTGGCAGTTGTTTCCTAAGAGTTTTTTCTAACTAATTTAGGTATTATGGGTTCGGTAAAGATAGTGTGAAGCAGTGTTAGTTGATTCAGTTGGACATTTTTTAATAATTTTGTGCTTAACCATTGATAGTCACTAGGATGGCTCCTCTTTAAGGAAGAGAGGATGTCATGAAATGACCTTATGGCCCTTTATAGATACTTTATTATGGCTTACTTTAGCATGTTTGGATAGAACCTAGTCTAATGACTATTGATGTTGGTTATGTTTTAGATGGTTTCAATACAAGGTACATTGGGTAGCCATTATGACATGTTATGTCATGATTGATGCTTGCACTAGATTCATTGTATCTTGATATGCATAATGCCTACATGGGATTCATTTTATCTTATTATATGTATCTGCTACTTTAGTTAGTTACATTATTATATTTCATTAATATATCATGCTTATTAGATATGGTTTGACATTTCCCACTCTTACAGATGTTGGATATGTTCTTAGGGCATGCTGGGAGTCATGGTTATGAAGACTAACTCTGGTTCCTTCTTTATCTATTGATGACTATGTTTTAATTAATAGTTCATGTTGATGATTCATTATAATATATTATCATTATATTGACATCATTTTGGTACTGTTGATGTCTTATTTGGTGGATATAGGCACTAGGCCACAAGTTAGGCTTAGTAGTGGTTTTGGACATCTCAGGTATATTTGTGAGTGATTGAGTAGTCATAATGACAATATGAATGGTAAAACATGTACTATATGATATTGAGACACCATTATTTGTCTTATTATGCCATTGCTTTTTGTTTTTATTGATTTTGTCATATAATTGCATGTGTATGTGTGTTTATTGTTCCTTTATTGGAGTATAGAGTTCTAGAATTATTGTTTCTCTTGATTATCTTTGTGTGCTCAAGGTTATTTTTGTGTTTGGTTATTCTCCCTAAGTGTCATGATTACTCAATTTTAATATGTAGGAGTATCTTTCCCTTTTATTCTAGATGGATTGGGTTTGATTCGGTCTATGTGGGTCTTTTGACCTTGGAGAAAGTCTTTAGTAATCTCCTTCGAGGGAATTCGACTAGCTTAATATTTTATCAGCTTAAGGGATTTTGGTGATCTCTATCATTTTAATCTTTTGTTTTTATATTTAGTTATTATTACTTTTAATTTTTTGTCAATTGATATTATTGATCTTAGGTAGTCTTGATAATTTTGGTTTTTATCATTAATTGATTTTATAGATTTGATTATTACTATTATTATTTTATAACCTTTGTTGACTTTTGGTTAATTGTTTTATTTAATTATTTTGTATCATATATTATTTAATAATTTTATTATTTTTTAAAAAGAATTTTATTGTTAATTTAATTTCAATAAAATTATTGTTTATTTTATTAACACCCAATTTTAAGATTTTATTTTTATTATCATTAATAATAAATTAATGATTTGTTAACATTTATTAAATTATGATTTTACTAATTTAAGTAATTTTAAGAATAGTAATTTTTAATCATTTTATTTTTACCATCTAATCATGGATCGAACTGTGAGTTGAGAAATATTTTATTATTATTTTGGGATAGATTGTAAGAAACCGAGTTACTTGGAGATTATTATTATTATTATTATTATTATTATTATTATTATTATTATTATTATTATTATTAGGTGTGTGTATTATTTTGTGCTACATTGACTAGCCAGGGGGAACCAGAGTGGAGGATAATTTTTCTAAGGGATATTATTTTGGGGAAGGGTTTTGCATCTTAGTGGCTGGTTTTTGGGTGAAATGATGTTGTGTATGGGGGTGTAGGGAGGAAGCTATGTGTGGATCAATTGGGTCATGTTTTTTTTCTGGCTGGTCATGGATTTGGAGGAAGGATGATAGGGGCATGGGTTTATAACTTTGTTGGCCATTGGGTTAGAGCTGAAGGAGATTGGTTCCTCCTTAATGCGAGATTGAACTTTGTTTTGATTTGAATTTATGTATTGTCTTTTGTTTGTTTGGGTCTCTTATTACTCTACCAAGAGAGATGCCATGATAAGAGTGAGGAGAGAGATGTCATGGTGAGGGAGAAATAACAGTTAAACCCTTATGTTGGGCATAGTGTCTTTGACTAATGGATGGGCATAAAGGAATGTGGTATCCATCCATATACATCATTGCAAATATAATAGTAAATGTATGAAGGAGACCTTGTTTTCTTTTTTAATGCTAGATCAAATGTTGGCTCAAACTCTATTCTTAATCATTAATTTTTGCGCTACATTTTATGGGTTTGAATCTCTTATTACTCTATGAAGAGAGAGAGAGAGAGACTAGTTGGGGTCAAAACCCTAGGGATTAGGTGCTTGACAGAGAGAGAAATGAATGGAATTGATGGCTTCATTGTTTCATGTAAGTAATTTTTCTATTTTGTTTGGAATTTTGGTGTTACCATTTTATTTTCCCCATTGAAACATGACATAAATTAAAATAACCAAACATCAATTTGAACCATTTATTATTACCGGGCACTATGAGATTTTAATTGAGCTTGTAATTTTTGGGGCTTCACTTATTAAAATTAAATGTGAGAATTAAACTAGGGGTTATTGAAATTTAATCATCTCTTGTAGGATTTAAGATTAATCAAAACACTGACATGACCCTAATTAGCTCAATTAACATCTTAATCACCATGCTTAATTTGACCTCTTTACATGAGCCTATTTTCAATTTATGGGCTTATTTTCTAACAAACTATTATTGATAATGTTGGTTGGATATCAATTATGTAACGCTAATTTTGGTGCCCATTTGGGTTCATTACTATGGGTTTGTTTACATTGTTTATGTATTTCCATTTATTTTATGTAAAATGGATAGATTTAGCTAAGGCTTGACCCCCCCTTCCTATATTGGTGATTCTATTTAGTTATTTTGCTAAATACTATTAATAATATGAATGGATTTTTTGGAAGCTTGATAACTTCCTGATTTATGATTCTATTATTACTTGGAAAGTCTTGAATACCATCTTAATGCCATATCCCTTGCTTTGCATATCTCTTTTGCATATTTTAAGTTATGGTTATAATAAAAAATGATTTACCCCCTTCTGATTGTAAACCTATGTTATACTCCTAAGGTTGGAGTGGATTTTTACTCAAATTGATTGGATTGAAATTATTAGTCTAGGATTGTTTATTTGGTTATTTTATTTTGATTGAATGTGGTCGATTTTCCATTCAAATTTAGGATTTATTGAATTAATTAAATGAATTAATTTTTTCTATACCTAGATATGTTTGTTTCTAACTCATTTTTGCCTTTTTACATTCAGAAGAAATAAGAAACTAAATTTAAATGGTCAGGGGTTAGATGATACCCAAATGAAGTTGTGCACCGTATCTAGATGATTGAAGGAGCTCCTCTTTGGCTGTGGAAGATGACACCTGTAGATAAGAAAGACTTAAACAAAGAAAATGTTAGATAGATATATGGTGGACTACCAAGCAAAGCTCAGCCCCAGAAGTGCAAAGACTTCCTTGAGGGATGACAGTCCACTTATTTGACAAAAGAGTGTTGCTAGAAAGAGAGATAATGAAAGGCTAAAGAAGAGAAATAGATAATGTGTACCTGATTCATACAATCTACCTCTCATAGTCATTGACGCTGGTTAATCTGTCGTCATCGATTGGTCAATGTTGCTGATGTCGGTAGGGGCAATAGGCCTTGGATGGGTTTCAGGGTATGTCTATGATCAATAGAATGGTCTGGGAGATTCAAAAGAGTTGTGCAGGGATGCAGGACAATGGACAGAGTCTTAGGAAGAACAAAGGTAGGGGACAGGTTATCAAAATGGGTCGGGATAAAAGAAAGGCTTTTCAGCCTCTCCAGGAAGAAAGACGGATTTGGTCTCAACAGTACTCAAAAATAGCTAATGGACTAACTACGAATGCACTCTAAAAATATTGAAATATAAACTAGAAGAATACTTAGCTCTTGGTGTAGAACCAGAAGTGTAGAAGACTTGTTCTCGTTACAGTTGATGTAGGAGACTTCGCACAACCTTCTAATCCAATGTCTAGAGTGAATTTTGTAGAGTTTCTTAGCCTGAAGAGTGATGATAGAATGTTGATGCCTCATCCCAAAGCTTTCCTTTGATTTGCAAAGAGTCAAGGGGCAAGAGAATTTGGATCTAGGGAGCAAGAGAATTCACCTTTCGAACCTTCCAGCTGAGGTTAGAATTTAGTTTTAAGCAACCAACGTCAGTGATTCCACCGGTGTCGGTCGACTGTTGACCAACATCGGTGGCTAGAGAATGGGTAAAAAGGCTATTTTTAGCCTTTTGCCCATTCCTCTATCTGCCAAGTTTAGTTTTCATTGGTGAATGGTCTAAAGGCAGATTTATTAGGCGTGGGGGTTAGTTAGAGAGTTGAAATAGGTCTTAGGTAATTATGATTAGTCATAGGATGATAAATGGTTTAAGGGTGAGGAATTCAAGGTGAGGTGTCTAAAGGGGATGATTAATTTAAAATAAGTATTTTAAATTAATAAAGTATAGTTTAGGCATGCTAAAGTTAGAAAGGGACCAAGGGGGGTTGACACTATTTTGGTGTCTACATTTGCCCCTTTTTGTCTTGTTGGTTGTTTTAATGAACTGCAAGACAAAAATAGGAGTAAGTTGCCCCAGGTATGGGATGAGGTGTAGGTTTCCCCAAGAATGATGATGTGGTATTCCCCCTCAAAGCAGAAATTGAGAGAAGGGAACCCAAAATCGGGTGCCGATTTGATAGATAGTGGGTGGGTATGGTGAAGTTAGAGTATGAACGCTGCAATAGTTGAGATTGCATGCATACCACTTCACGTGATAGGTAGGTCAAATTATCATAGTTGAGGTTGAGGAGTGCTAAAATTGAAGTAACCGGTCCCCAGCATTTAGTCATAGCTGATTGGGTTAATCAATCAAAGTTGTAGCTCCAATGGTCGTCGTGTTCCAAGTATCCTAGGCTTAGGAAGTGCTCCTAAAAAACATGAAAATGTCACAAGTAGTGGGGATCAACTTGGGCACGATCTAATACTTGTGAGGGTCATAATGTGAGGTGCAAACAATTTGCTAACTATTCGTGAGATAACATATATGCAATCAAAACAACCAAGGCAAAGTTGTCTCGAAAGTGGTCATGGTCTGAGGAGATAGTCGTGATCTCTAAGGTCATTGGTTGAGTCAGGCTGAGATATAAGTCATCTCAAGTGGTGTGTGTTGTGATCAGGGAGATCTATGTGATCTCTGATGTACCCCATGAGAAGTTTAGGTAACTCATTCAGTGTTAGGGCTGGTTGTTTGGTCATGAGTTTGGGTTGGTATAGATAGTTGGTCCATTAGATGGATGGATGAAGAAATGGCCAAGCTAACCTCAGAAGACCCCATATCAATTGAGTGCTACCTACATAGCCCGTATTTGAAGGGCCTCAGGCCAATGTAGTTCTCCCCAAAAGGGAAGATAGAGTCAAAGAGGTCAATAATTGGTTTGGTCATGTTAATGGTTTGGCACTTCCCATATGTCTAATAGTACTTGCTTGAAATGATGAGTGTATGATGATGTTACAACCTTTTCCATATTATGTGATGATGTACTCTGTAACATAAGTGATGTCATTTTTCATCCCTAGCAATTTTCCATATTGGTGATGGATGTATGCTAAAAATGAAATGAATGTATTTATGCTTCAACACTTTTCGTATTAGTTTATGCTTGACATAAATTGTGTTGAGTTGATGATTTCTATGTGTATTGTTGTCCATAGAAACTAGTGTGAATGGGATATGATAATTCATGATGTCATGTTAGTGGTTACAAAAAGGTTTGGTTTGGTTTGGTTTGAGTTAGAAAATGATTTGGTTGTATGTGACAAAGGTATGTAAGAAGTGAAAGGTGTATTGCTCTTTCATTGACAACGACCATAATGATAACATAGATAGGGTTTATGTAAACAAAAGCCCCATTCATGCATTACATCATTGACCATTGGTTTATGTTAGAGAAGTAGTCCAATCACTTGATGTTAAGTGAGCTCGAAATCCCTTGAGTATGTTGGGGTGATAGGTTTGATTATGTTATATGTGAGGATGGGGTAACCCTTTTTGGCAAATACAACTTTGCCCCTTTTTATAGGTGACCCTGAGAATGACTATAGGCAAGTCCATGACTTAATTTTTTGTCAGTCAATTTTTTTTGGTAGACTGATCAATGCAGAAAGTCTACGTGGGGATGTTGTTTTGTTTTGTGGTCATATGTGAAACTGATCGATGTGAGAAGCTTCTGAGAGAGTGTTGTTTGGAGCAAAATTTTGGTATAGCCATCCTTTGAGGGAGTGGTCTATATTCTACTTTGTATGGTTGAATGTCTTTGAATAGCTATCCTTCAAGGGAGCAGTCTATTAATTACAACAATGATGTAGCTGTCCTTCGAGGGAGTAGTCTATATTTATAGTTTTATGACCTTTGAATAGGCATCCCAATTTTATATGTTTTGTTGACTGAAGTTTTAGTCATGGACTAGACTATAGAGGTTTACAGGTTTCCCTTTTAGTAGGACAAAGCATGAATGCAAAAAGGATTAACTAATGTTTATGGGGAAAAATAGTTGAAAGGAATAAGAATGAGGATGACAGGGGTTGCTCAAGGGACGAGCTCAAGTTAAATGTAAGTGAGTGATTACTTGATTAACAATAGAATGGTCATAGATGTAAGGCATTAAGGGGCTCAAATTCTAGTGGCCTTCAAGAGAAGACAGATGATAAGTCCCTGATCCATACTTGTGTGTTATGATATAAGGTCTGAGCCAATTAGGAACAAACTTGCCTTGTTTGCTTCTTTCCATATTGGTCACATGTTGGTTTTCTTTAAGTATGAGATCTTTGATTTTGAAATCTTGCTCTTTCAGATTTTGGTTGTAGGCATGGTTGATGTGGTCTTGGACATGAATTTGGTTGATGCTTGGTTGAGATCATGATAGTCAGTATAAAGTCAAATTCCCCCATTTGCTTTTGTGACAGGGAGAATGTTTGACACCCATTGCAGACAATCAATGGGTTGGATAAACGAGACAGAGTGAAGATGATGAAGCTCCTCTTTGATAAGGAGTGTGACGTGAGGATGCATCCTGCAAAGTTTTTGCCTAATAGGCTTAGTTTGAGAGGGTGAGATCCTGATCTTCCAGGTTGAGGTCTGAAATCTCAGAATTACTGAAGGTGATTGATGCAATGGTGGGTAATGATTGGACCAAAGTAGCTAGTGGTTGGGGGTCTTTAGATTGGACCTCCACTATTTGTAAGGATTTGATCAAGGTTTGATGATGTTGTGGAGAGCTTTGAATTAGGTTATACAAAGACATCTTCATAAGGGTTGTGTGGTGAAGTTGTTTCACCACAGAGTCATGGATTGTCTTCAAGGATGTTGGTTGAGATGTGCCCAAGATAGTAATCTTGGGTTTTGGTTGTGGTGAGGACTTGGCAAATGAATATGTCCAAGGGATAGAAACCTTTTCTTTCCCTTTATCCTTCATGGTTTGTGATCTAGTGGCAACATGGATGGTGTTGATTTTAAACAAAGGGGTTGAAGGTGATAGAGGAACCACAGTTTGATGATGGGCTCCCGATTTAGGTGAGGATGTTTGAGAGGCATGGGATGGTGTTGGTGGTTTGTTGAAAGTGTGGTCAAGAGGATCCTTAGTGAAAAGGGTGTCCTTTATGAAGTGTTAATGAATGATAACTTTAAGAGTGTAGCAACACTCAATGTCATGTCTAGGTGTGCGATGATACGTATAGATTTTAGTGTCATCAAACCAAGATGGTTTTGGTTCGAGAGGTTGGAATGGTTTAATAGGTGGGAGAGTGATGCTAGAAGTTTGCAAAAGTCAGTGTAGTATCAAAGCATATGAACCCACTAATGGGTCCGTGATTGTTAATGCACTAGGTATTGATGACTTTTGTTTTGGAGTTGTTGAGTGAGATTTATGTACCACCTTTTGGGTTGGTGGTGTGGCCACTCATGTAGACGACACTTTCTTTGTGAGGGGTGCCAAATTTTTCAGAGGAGGTATGTTTTTGGTAGGTAAAGGGAGTAATGGAGGCAACTTATTTTTGTTTGGTGTTGGAGTAGGAAAGACTCCTATTAAGGTAGAAGGGTGTGGGCCCAAAATAGAAGGCAATGGTGATGGTGGGGGATGAGTTCTCCGATGTGGTTTAGTAGCCTTCTTTAATATGATATGAGGACCACTATTATGGGAGGTGAGATTCAAATCGACCTTCACTTGTGGGTGAGTGAGGTTCAATATGGGGTGAACACCAAGGGATTTAACCAGTTTTGGTATAGTGGAAGTTTGTGAGGGTTTAGGTTCAGATGTGGATGGTTGAGCTTTTAAAGATCTGGAAGTAGAAGCCTGGTCTTCGTTGGAGACTTTGGGAGATTTTGTCAAAGGAGGGTCATCAGTACGAGATGAGATGGGATGTGTAAGATAAGGAGTTTTGAGTCACTCCCATAATGCCTCATGTTCTAAGTTCCTCGAATGGAGAAATCCTAAGTTTTTAGCCAATCAAGAGAATGGTTTAGAAGCTATTGTGCTAGGCTTTATAATTGGTTTTTAAAAATATTTGGGTGGTTGTGAGAGTGGGAATGTGTTAGATGTGGTAATCTCAGGCCAAAGGTGAGAGAGAGCCATTACTGGATCCTCTTCAGTTGAAGTAGGTGAAGAGACAAGTTCTCTCGGTGAAGAAGGAATTGGAGAATGTGACTCCTCAAGAGGATAGAGGGCAAGGATGATTTTACCTTTTTCTTGCAGTTGGAAAGGTATGGTCTTCCATTGGTAGTAGGAAGGATGAAGGTGGGGCTAGTGGCATGGGTATGGTTAAAGCATCCTCCAATATAAGAGGGGTAGATGGAGGACTATTAGGAGAAGAAGGCTCTTCTTCTTGTGGTGGAGGGATATGTTGACTAACCTCTTCAGTTTGTGGAAGAGGTTGGTTAGGGATGAAAGGTGAAACCATATCGACCGTGCGTATATTATGCTCTTGGGGGTCTTCAACTGTGGTCTGAATGTTATTTTGACTAGGGGGATGGTTAGGGAAAGGTTGTCTAAAGATGTCTATGTTTTGGTTAGGTGGCACATTTGGGTTATCCAAGACAAGATCACCTTTATCTAACATGTCCTGAATGACATTCTTGAGGGTTTTATAATTATCTATGTCATGGCCTTTGACATGGTGATAATTACAGAAGTCATTCTCCTTATACCATGCAAGGATGGTGCATCAGGGATCAAATTGAGGTGGTGGTCAAATTTGGGGGAGGTTGAGGACTCCCTGTTTGACTAGTTTATCCAACACGGATGTGTATGATTCTCTTATTGGAGTATATTGATGTTATACATATCATTATTGGAATTATCATGTGATGTATTCTGATGTTGAAGGTTGAGGTTGGTTGGTTGTTGTTGAAGATGATGGTCTAATGACCACAACATTTACTACTCCATTAGACTTGGAGTGGGAAGAAGAAGATGGTTTGGAAGAAGAAGGATCAGTGGATTTTGCATTGTTATTTTTACTACACAATTTGACTTTATCTTCTTCGATAGCATGGAGTTCAAGCTTCTTAGCCATGGTGAAAGCTTCGTCAAATGTGCAGAATGTTTGGACCCATAAAGTAGATGAGATGTGTTTGGCACATGCTTTTGAAAAGAGCTCAATGAGCTCAGGTTGAGGTAAAGAAAAAGAGAGTTGGTTGATTAAACTTCTCCATCGAGCAATGAAATCAGCTATTGATTCATTGTCGAATTGTCTAATAAAATATAGGTCTGTGATGGAGACCTTTTTAGTGATGTTGATTGAGAAGTGGTCAAGAAATAGTTGAGCTAGTTGAGTGAAGGTAAATAGAGAGTGACTGGTAATAGAACTATATCAATCGAGGGCAGCACCAAAAAGTGACATGGTAAATGTGCATAGTAATAACGCATCATCATGTGCTATAAGGTAACAAGCATGTCTAAACGCTCGTAGATGTTGCTGTGGGTCCTTTTTACTCTAAAAGTGAGTAAACTTGAGAAGTTCCCACTGACTAGGATATGGTTGGATTAGGACTGAAGGATGAATAGGTTCATTACAGATTTGTTCATATGAGAGAACATTTCTTGAACTTGAAATGGATGTCTCAAGATTAGACATCTTATCCATCAACATCTTGATTAGATCGGTCGATGGATTTGCAGGTGGGGTGCCCCCTAGGTTGTAAGGTATTTGGAAGGTGTTAGGTGGAGCGTATGACAAAGTTGGTTGTGCTTGTATAGGTGCAACATATTGGTTACCAGTCATAGGGACTGATGCTGAAGTCAAGGGCGGTTGTGTCATAAAGGTAGAAGGCACAACTTGACTTGATGTCACCAAAGGTGGTTGGATGGTGGCAACACTAGCCAAAGGATAAGTAGTCACTCTTTTATTTATGGGTGCAAGAGTAGGTGGGATGGAGACAATCAAGTTTTGGAATGGTGTAGAACTTTGTTGAAGGGGTACAGAAACTCCAATGGAGGTAGGTCTAAAAATAGAAGGAGAGGCCACACTTTGAAGATTGGTCATGATCAGGTTGTTAGTTGAGGCAATGGCCTAGGTGACCATGGGTTGGGTTACAGAGGCTGTTGATATGATTGTCATTTCAACTAAGGAAGTTGGCATCCCATAAACTGGGTTGCCTAAAGGATCTCGTGATTGACTTCTCACGAGATAGTGTTGAAGAGCCTTGACATTGAGGTCAAGGAACCTTTCAAAGTCTTGGTCTCCTTTAGGAACAATAGGGGGTTGAGTTGGGGTTGGTTGGATAGGAGTACGTTCAGTTTCTAAATTATACTCCATTTGGAGGCTTGATATAGAAGGCGAAGGTGGGAGTGGTTGTTACCTTGCGTGCTCAATAAGAGTTTTGGTTTGACCACATGTCAAAACCATCCAAGGCAAAATAGATTTAGGTTTTAAAAATTGTATGTTTCAGCCTTAAAAAACCAAAATTTGTTTTTAACAGCAAAAAGGTCAGGTTTTTAGCTTGTTGTTTGAGAATTTTTTTTGACAATGACCAATGTCAATAGAAAAACTTATGTCAATGAAGAAAGTTATTGATGTCAGTGAAGATCAGTTGCCGACGTTGGTGGAAAAATTGATGTTGGTTACTGTGTATTTTTAAAAACTCAAAAAATTGAAAGTTTTTGGAAGAAAGAAGAAAGTTTTGAGTTGTTTTTGGAGCTCAGAATAATGCATCCTTACCAGCTCAAAAAACTAGATAAAAATAGAAAAATAGATGATGGTAAGCAATCTCTAAATGTTAAATTCCTAAGAATAAATTTTAGAGTCATGTTGGCTGATGCCTTAGAAGAGTGTGTTTGGGAAGTTGGGCTTTTAGAACGGGTCCTAAAAGAGGCAGCCTAAGGTTGGTTTTGGGTTATATTTTGGTGCTCAAAAGTCTGTGTTAAGTTCCATACGTGGCTTGGTGCTAGGGGCTTGCTCCCCTCACTTCACGAGCCTAGAGTCAAGCTGGGTCGCTTAGCCAATATATACTTCCCCTAGAGTTTATACTCTGCCAGAGAACATAATGGGTTCTCCCCTTGGTAGTGAAGTCTAAGTAGGATTACTAGGAAGGGTAAGGTATCTGCTAGGTGATGAAATCCTAGTCGGACCTTGTCTCAAGTATGTTTAGATGTTTAGTTTGATGTGCTTGTGGTCTGGATGTGTAACATATGTGCACTACAATTTATTCATAATGTGTTTTCAATTACTAGATGAGCTAAAAATGCATTCAAGTAGGAATGAGATGCAATATATTTTTAACCCAAATTGAAATGTTTTGTTTAGATGCAAACAAGTGGGAAAAAGGTTAAGAGTATGAATTTCACTACTCTAAGATGTAGGAAAAAGGTGACAAGAAGAAAAAGAAAAAGGTTCTTTTTAACTTGTGTTAATGGTGTCTTTTCGAAAGAAAAATAAAGAAGAGGAAATTTG
Source organism: Torreya grandis (assembly GCA_037957365.1). Taxonomy (NCBI): domain Eukaryota; kingdom Viridiplantae; phylum Streptophyta; class Pinopsida; order Cupressales; family Taxaceae; genus Torreya; species Torreya grandis. The sequence goes on from JARHVA010000308.1 coordinate 5,806,163, forward strand.
CAAGAAGAGAATCTAATGCATCTATATGAAGAGTTTGTCTTTTAGAAGAAATGAACCCAAGGAAAACTCTAGGGTCCCACCAGGCATGCCAGAATGTTTCTAACTATGTTTTCACCTTTTTACATTTAGAAGAAATAAGAAACTAAAGTTAAATGGTTAGGGTGTTAGGTTGTGGAGCTAAAAGCTTCAACTGTTGTAGACATGGAGAGGTTGCTAAGTTCCAGAAGTACGGGCATTGGCAGTGTAACTGACATCAGTCACATACAGTGTAGAAGGAAACTGGTATCTGTAGGGAGTCAACTGACATCGATCAGCACCAGGTAGATAGGGACTGACATTGATCACCTGTGGTGGTTCTAGAACTATTGTTGATGAACAGTCAGTTAAGTGAAGTGAGTGTTTACATGTTAAAGGGCTAATTATAATCTCAAGCTGCATGTCTAATTATTGTAACTAGAGGTCTATTTTTGTATGCATGGGATCCTATTTAAAGACCCATGAGGCATGTATTGTAATTTAAGAAGGCAAGAAAAAGCATTGAAGCAAGGAAGCAAGGTCAAGGAGATCTACAAGGTGTAAGTTCAAGGAGATCAGCTGAAGCATTCAAGGAGGGGATAACAACTCAGGTTGTTGAGTTGGTTGTGGTTGAGCAAGAGAGAGAGGGAAGAAGGTCTTGAGGTGTGGCAAGCCTTTGTCTCTCAAATTCTTTGCTGTTTCAAGTTTCTAGTTACTTAATCATTCTAGTATAATTTTGTGTTTAATTGCTTATAAGAAAAGTAATCAATTGTGCTTCCTTGGAGGGGTTTCCTAACAGCTGGTATCAGAGCTATGATTTATAGGGAGCAGGTTATTGTTTGATTATATGTCATTCACAGGGGTTTCTGTTTGAGTGGGAGTATAGCAATGACAGAAGAAAGTAAGCTATGAATGGAGAAGTTTAATGGCAAGAATTATGAACATTAGAGGATGTAGATATAAGATTATCTATATCAGAAGGATTTGTACTTACCATTGGGTGGGGTTGCATGCAAGCCCACATATATGAAGGATGAAGAATGGAATGTTCTTGATCGAAAGGCTCTGGGATCCATAAGGTTGAGCCTTGCATCGTCTATGATTTCCAACTTATCACAGTGTAAGACAATAGAAGAGTTGATAAAATCTTTGGCAAATTTATATGAAAAGCCCTTGACTTCAAATAAGGTATTTCTTATGAAGCAGTTATTTACTTTGCAAATGTAAGAAGGTGGATCGGTACATACTCATCTTAGTGATTTCCATGGTTTGGTAAACCAGTTAGCTTCAGTCAATATTGTTTTTGATGATGAAGTAAAGGCTCTCTTAATTTTATGCTCTTTACCTAAAAGTTGGGATAGTTTGGTTATGGCAATAAGTAATTCTGCGTCTGCTTCTAAAATCTTAAAAGTTGATGATGTTGTGAGTGTAATTTTGAATGAATAAATACGCAAGAAAAGCACAGGTGAATCATCAAGGAATGCTCTAAGTGCAGAAAGTAGGGGAAGGCAAAGAGAGAAGGTCAAGCAAGGGAAATCAAGGTCAAAGATGGGAAGGAGATCCGAATCCAGAGGTGTCACCTACTGGTTTTATGGAAAGAGAGGACACACAAAGAAAGAGTGTTGGTTAAGGGATAAAGAAAATCAACATGAAGGTAATGAAGAAGCAAAGGATGCAGGTATTGTGGCATAGGATGCTCTCATACTTTCTTTGGATAGTTAGATAGAATCATGGGTTTTAGATTATGGTTCTTCTTTTCATGCATCCCCAAATAGAGATTTGTTCCATGAGTATGTTCAGGGAGACTTTGGAGTGCAGGAAAAAGGTGACAAGAAGAAAAAGAAAGAGGTTCTTTTTAACTTGTCCTAATGGTGTCTTTTCAAAAGAAAAAGAAAGAAGAAGAAGGATGCAAGAAGAGAATCTAATGCATCTATATGAAGAGTTTGCCTTTTAGAAGAAATGAACCCAAGGAAAACTCCAGGGTCCCATCGGGTGTTCTAGAATGTTTCTAACTATGTTTTTGCCTTTTTACATTTAGAAGAAATAAGAAACTAAAGTTAAATGGTCAGGGGTTAGATGATACCTGAATGAAGTTGTGCACCATATCCAGATGATTAAAAGAGCTCCTCTTTGGCTGTGGAGGATGACACCTATAGATAAGAAAGACTTAAACAAAGAAAATGTTAGATAGATATATGGTGGACTGCCAAGCAAAGCTCAGCCCCAGGAGTGCAAAGACTTCCTTGAGGGATGATAGTCCACTTATTTAACAAAAGAGTGTTGCTAGAAAGAGAGATAATGAAAGGCTAAAGAAGAGAAATAGATAATGCATACCTGATTCCTACAATCTGCCTCTCACAATCATCAACGTTGATTAGTCTGCCGTCATCAGTTGGTCAATGTTGCTGACATTGGTTAGGCTATCGACGTCAGTAGGGGAAATGGGCCTTGATGCCAATGTCGGTAGGGAAAATGGGCCTTGGATGAGTTTCAGGGTATGTCTATGATCAACAGAATGGTCTGGGAGATTCAAAAGGGTTGTGCAGGGATGCAGGACAATGGACAGAGTCTTAGGAAGAACAAAGGTAGGGGACAGGTTGTCAAAATGGGTCAGGATAAAAGAAAGGCTTTTTAGCCTCTCCAGGAAGAAAGCCGGATTTGGTCTCAATAGTACTCAAAAATAGCCAATGGACTAACTACCAATGCACTCTAAAAATACTGAAATATAATCCAGAAAGATACTTAGCTCTTGGTGGAGAACCAGAAGTGTAGAAGACTTGTTCCCGTTACGGTTGATTTAGGAGACTTCATATAACCTTCTAATCCAATGTCTGGAGTAAATTTTGTAGAGTTTCTTAGCCTGGAGAGTGATGATAGAATGTTGATGCCTCGTCCTAAAGCCTGCCTTTGATATGTAAAGAGTCGAGGAGTAAGAGAATTTGGATTCGAGGAGCAAGAGAATTCACCTTTCAGGCCTTCCAACTGAGGTTAGAATTTAGTTTTAAGCAACCGATGTCGGTGATTCTATCGGCATTGGTCGACTATTGACCGACATCGATGGCTAGAGAATGGGTAAAAAGGCTATTTTTAGCCTTTTGCCTATTCCTCTATCTGCCAAGTTCAGTTGTCATTGGTGAACGGTCCAAAGGTGGATTTATTAGATGTGGGGGTTAGTGGGAGAGTTGAAATAGGTCTTAGGTAATTATGATTAGTCATAGGGTGATAAATGGTCTAAGGGTGAGGAATCCAAGGTGAGGTGTCTAAAGGGGATGATTAATTTAAAATAAGTATTTTAAATTAATAAAGTATAGGTTAGGCATGTTAAAGTTAGAAAGGGACCAAGGTGGGGTTGACACTATTTTGGTGTCTACAATGTTAAATCCAAACCAAATTGTATTTGGTTATTGGATGTTATACTTCCATATTTTGAATCGATTGATTTTATGTGTCTATTGGGGGTTGGTTCCCTTGATTTCAATTATTTTACTCTTAGATATGCCTCTTGGGCTGAGCATTAAACCTAAAATAGATATTATGGCATTATGAATTGGATATAATAGACCTTGATTTACATTGCAAATCATTTTTTATAAAGATCCAATGAATGCCTTGGGCATTACTCAAATCAACTTGCTCAACTGAGTGTTGTGGTTTTATATTGACTATATTATTCTTCTTGTCCCTTGTTTACTATTTTTATAAGTCTTTATTGGTGGATAAATATTATGTGTATACCTCTTACCTCGCTTGAGTACCTAGTTGCTAAAACCCTCCATAATGTTGATGGTTGGGGTGGTAAAGGCCACTCATAGTTGGGCTCATAGGGCTAATTTTGAGGGGTGTCTTCCTTACAATGTTTGTCCTTCTTTATTGATGTACCTAGATTTTGTATGGTAGCTTGTCTCTCACCCATGTCTATTGACATATGATATTATCATGATGGATTGAGGTTGATTATCAATTTTAAGTTTTGGTTCCATCTTATTACCTTATGCATCTTTATAATATTTTTATGTTGGAAAAAGGACATTATTAGACATGATGTTGACATTGGAGGAATTTTTTATAATAGTTGCTTGGTTCTTGTATATTTAATCAATTGTATTTAATTATTTTTTATGCATTTATATTGGGCTTTATTTACCATATGATTTGTAATATATTTAAAATGCATTATGTTATACTTGATCCCTATATGTTATTATATATACATGAGTTAGTGATATACTTGTAGATTTTAAATAGGTATGAAATTTTAAAAAGGTTATTGTTTAAAAAAATATAAATATAGTGTCTTTAACTTTAAATATATATGAAACTAAGATGGTGTTGTCTTATGGTCTACTAGAAATAGTTAGAGGTTGTAAATTTCTTTGATTATGTATATATTTACATAGATTTCGTGGCAAATATTATCTGGTACATTCTCATGGCATGGAATGTCTATATAATATTTAGAATTACCACTTATTTATGTTAATATAATGATGTTATAAGACATATCTTGATTATAGAATTTTTATTGAACACATGGCCCTTAACATGTTTATAACCTTGGCTAAAAATAAGTTATTGCAAATAGATTATGTAAATAGTACCTTGGTGACTCAAAGAAATATGTTTCCATTACTATATTATGGAAATGAATATTTATTAGTTCTAATATTATCTTAAGTGAGCTTACTTCTTTTGCTTAATCAATGAAGTAAGACAGATTAATGATCTTCTTCTGTGAACACATATTATGGATTATGGATTCTACCATTAATAGTGTTGTGGTGATTTAGATATATGGCATATTTTTAAAAAGTATATCATTTTGGCTATTTATAATGCAACTATTGATTAATGGAAATTTGATTATGTTGTCATTAATGATTTAATGAGAATAGATAGTCATTGATTATAGTAGATATGCATGCTTAAAATTATAAGTGTACCTTGTCAATAAACTTCTTGATATATCTTATGTTGTGACTATTAAAATGAAAATAATCCTTATGATTGGTAAATTATCCTAGAATGAGGATGAAAAATTAGTAATCTATGGAAACCTTAATGTTTACAATTGGTTATATGATTAAATAGTCTAACTTGGCAATGAGTTGCTAAATCATAATCTTCCTTAATGAACACAAAGTTAATTCCTGAGCCTAATTAAGTAACAAAATCTTTCAAGGTAATACACATACTAGTTTAATCGTGGGAATGCCTATGTTTATACATTAACAAGGTATGATAACTAAAGGATAAGTAAGCAATATTTAGGTGTAAAGACCTCTATGGCAGGATTATCAGTTGATGTTCCTATATCATAAGAAGTAATTGATTTCCCAATGCTAATTGTACACCTTCTCAATAGGAGGCACACATGTGTGATGATTTCAACCTTGAGTTAAGTATTTTTTTATCTCATCTAGTTAAAATATAACTATCCTTCATCATAGAGTTATATCCTATACATGACCTTCATCAAGTAAGGAATGAAGGTGTAATGTTCCCTAAGGACCTCAGATCATGGTATAGTGACCAATGGGGGTGAGCTACAGATTGATCATTTACTTGGATAGATCCCAAAAGCTTATGGTAGCTCAACATCCTTGTCATGTTGGATTTATCAATGGATTAGAGATTTGTACTTTCTAATCTCACAATGTGATAAGACTCACCTAATCAAGTTAGTAAGATGGATCCTTATGTTTGATCATTTGGACCTTCATGATTAAATATTATTATTATATCATATATTATTTGATTATATAGAAATTAGCTAACTAGACATTCTTTGATGTGCTTAATTCCATTCTGGTTGTTTATAAAATTATCCATTTAGGATAATTGGGCTGTTGGTTATTGGTTACTAGTGCTTCCTATAGTTTTATTAAGATGCACTGTATTGTATTAATGTTATGTAGTGGGGCCTTTTGATGTTCCATTATGTACTCTAAAAGGTAATCCCAATATGTTTTTTTGAGGTTGTTTCACTATCCATAGTGATGTTAAAATAAGTAGGAGCGGAGGTCTATACATCATACCAACCCATTCATTCTTGAGTTTTCTCATCATTTGTACAATGACATTAACTCACCTTAAAGATGTTTTTAGGTTATTTTGGAAGATGGTTTATCTATTCTTCAAAGTAATATTCAGTGTATTTTACCTCTTTGTCTAGGTTGCACCAAAATATCTTAGAGAATATCTATCAAAATATGTAACACATCATATTATATTTATTTACACACTCAAATCTTGATTTTATATGATAGAATAGTCTTTCACATTTTAAAAATATTACTATAAGCTCTACGCTTCATTTTTAGACATATTTATTTTACAAGATGACATGCCCTAATTAGAGGATCTAAGGTTTTGACAAAAATATTGATATCAAGAACCGATATACATGATTTGAAAAAATATATAAAAATAGAGACTAAAACCTAATAGGAAAAAGTGTAATTTAAAATAAAATTTAATATTCCATATAGGACACTAATGGCATAATTAAAATACTAGCATCATTTCTAGTGTCCACAAGGTGACACAAGTATCTAAACTGGTAGAAATAAAATATTCAAAATATAATGAGTAGATCAAAATCTTAAGATAGTCCATTCCTTCACCTTCACTTCCTAGACCTGACTACACATTAGTGTATAAGATATAAGATAAGTAAAATTTCTCCTTAGCATTTCTATTATTATAACATTAAATTTTGTACTTTCGATATTTAGCATGTTCTTAGGTTTAAAATATCTTATCATAATATCAATACAATCTAAATTAATTTAATTAGCCTAATTATTAGATTAGATTACTCTATTGATTATGATATTATTTCCTTTGATACTTATTTCCAAATGGGATGATTCATTTGGTGAACTTGACCTCTGAGTCTCCTCATGAAAATTGTAAATTATCTTAGGGTTGTATCGTTATAATGCTTTCAATTCACTACATTTATTCTCCATATCTAAATTTTCATGTGAATACTATATGTGAGTTTTTTTATTCTTCTTTCCATAGCCTTTGTGATAGTTATTTCATTCATCATGGATGATATATATGTATTTTTCTTACTATGATGAAATAATTGTACAAATCTCTACACATGATTCATATCTGATTTTTTTTATCAAACTAAGTGGGACATCAGAACAAGATAAAGCATCACATAAATATTTCATAAGTGATCCTATAAACTATTTATGTGGGGGTAGTTACCATCCCTCTAACTAGTAGGTCCATGCCACTGCCATCCAAAGTGATATGTTGAAAAACCTTATAGCCTTCAATGGTGATGATCAACACGTTCCTTCACCACCAACCATAACATAATTAACTATGATTAATACTAATATGCATTTATTTAGCCATGTTAATTTAATCCAAATTCATAAATACCTCATGGAATCCTTACTAGTAGAAAATGATATACCATTGCCAAAGTTTCAAAAAAATTCATATGATTATACTCTTACCAAAGGTTCAAAAATTTTCAAATGATATGCCATTACCAAAAGGTTACTAAATATTCAAAGGATATGTATTTTCCAAAGGTTCCAAAATTTTCAAATGATATGTAATTTCCAAAGGTTCCAAAATTTTCAAATGATGTGCCATTGTAAAAGGGTCTAAAATTATCAAATGATTCGAGCTTAAAATAAATTACTAATAATGAGGAGTAATCTAACATTCCTATGTTTCAAATCAAAGATAAATTGCACTCAATGACTATATATTTGCAAAAACATTTCTTGCTAGTCATCTTATGTCTATGATCCATATTATTGTAAATATCCAAATACAAGTTTTGATTATCAATTTACAAGTGTTTTCATGTCATGATACTATTAACAATAACATGATAAAAATCAACCTCTTGAAAAATGTATATTTCAATATCTGAATCAGAAATATTTCATCATGGCCATCTTAACTTTATTTTTTGGACATGAAGTCCCTTCCAACAAGAATATATATATATATATATATATATATATATATATATATATATATATATATATATATATATATATATATATATATATATATATATATATATATATATATATATATATATATATATATATATATATAAATACAAATATGGATGCTTATTGTTAACATATTTCCACATAAGCCTTGCATGAGAAGCTTTGGATTGGTTTTATAGTTTACTTGATGATCCTTAACTACTATAAGGCAGCTAGAAGAGGTTTTCCTATTAAACTTTAATACACACAATATGCCCTATTTTACATTGGAACATTTTAAGAGCTTCATGAAAAATGATAATGAATCCATTAAATATTATGCTATATGATTTAAAATTGCCTCATATTATTTTGCATACCAACCTCAATATTTGGAACTAAAATAATATTAAGTAGAGGTCTTACTTCTCTACTCAAAGAAAAAGAATTACACAAACATTATACTTCATTGGATCACCTATATATGGATATGTATAAATATGCATGTTTTCTTCTAAAAAATGCCAAATATTTGAATATATATCATTCAAATGAGAAATACTTCTTAAGGATACATAAAATCAAAATGAGTTTCCAAATGAATATCATAAAAAAATATGTGACATTACAAATATTTATGTGAGACCTTTTCAAAATTTACACAATATGAGATCAATATCCAATTAACATCCTACACAACCAATTATAGTTTTAGCACATCATGATACGCTTATAATTATATCAATAAAAAATAATCTTCACCAAAGGGATTTAACAATCACATTATTCATCACTGGAAGTTATTTTAGACATGACCATATTGACTCCACAAAAATTGAAACTCACTCTATTGTAATACATTTGTCACAACTTGGATATAATATCAAAGAATTATATCATAAGGGAAGTTGAAATAAATCCTTAGGCTAAATAATATTACCCTTTTATTATGGTCCAAATTTAGTGCAACATAAATTTTATGTCTTGCCTCATACATCTTGACACTTGCTTACATTGGGAAATTTTTGTTTATACCAAATGGAATCTAAAATTGGTCAAAATCAACAAGGAATTTAATTTTTCCACAAGGGAATAGTTATTCACATACCACATGATGGTGATAATGATCATAATACATAAATGAAGTCAAAAAATATCATTCCATGTACTTATATCACTCTCAAGACTCCACTCCATAAAAATGTGACTCATTTTAACACACATGATTAATTTAAAAAATTTTACAAAAAATTATAAAAACATTCAAATAAAGAAAAATAGAAAAATATTTAGTATTTCACATGTTTACTAAATTTTTTATATGTTGTTTTATTTTATGTTAGTAGATAGTATATAATTTATATACACACATATTCTTCACAGGTACTTTAGTTTGATACATGTATATACTAGATCCATGATATATGCATGTGTAGATGTTGGACATTTCCTCTTCCCACATGACAAACTAAGTTGGGAACATATTTATTCTATTGAAAATTATTGATACATGATCTATTTATTATGATCATTTTACATTATCAAGTTGATCTTATATACTAACACTTACACATGCCTATACTCAAGTTATTATCTTATAAATTATACAGTATATGAAAATTTACAAGAAATTTTGCTAAAACATGTATAGAAGTACTAATATGACATGTTTATGCTACTTTCTTATATTTCATATTATCAAATGGCTTACTTGAGTTTATTCTATGTTTTCTTACTTGTGTTGATTATGTAACATTTGAACATGGTCCTTGTTTGTTGGCCCTAATTCTTTGATTTTTTATTGTTTACTTGGTGTGTGGACATTTGAATATGACCTTCACTTGAGTGTTCATAATTTTAACATTCTCTTTATTTGTGGGATCCTTAGACCCCCTTTTTCATGACATTGAGTGATCTTATGTGTGTGTTATTTAATGTTTTTTGTTCTTGTTACTATTGTCACTCAATCTTGCACCTTAAAAATTGTTATTCAAGCCTACTCTAGATTGAGTGAAACATTGTATTACCTCTAGGCCTATGGGTTTCCTATAATAGAGGCAAGCCTCTAGGTTTAAGGGTTAGCTCCCTAGATTAGACTTTGATTACTTATCACCTACACTAATTACTTGATTGGATTAAAAGGGATATAAGGAACATGAAAATTAACCTATGAAAATGAGGTGATACACCAAAATTATCTCCAATAGACTACCATATACTTTCACCATGAAACACGACTCATAACACTAGTCTAAACATTCTAGATTGTTATAAGTATTTCAAACATGGAGGTGATATGCATTGCACTACTAAAGGTGAGTGAAAAAAATGTTAGACTATAGACACTAGTGATACTATTTACACTTAGAGATAGATAAATACACTTAACTACACTTCATGTGATCTATTAGAGGGAATAGTACTTACATCAAACATGAAAGAGTAGACAGAAGACAAGGATAGATATGTATCACTTGATAATTCATTATGCACCAATTCACATAATTAGAAAAGAAGATTATGAACTCAAAACCAAATTTAAATTATTTATTTCAAAAGGAAAATATAGTATTCAAAACATTAGGGCTTCACCATACCAGGTGTGGATTCTATTACAAAAACTAGAATGGCTTGCATTTATAAAAATATGAAAGGGGGAAAAGAAGGGAAGTGGAAAGGTCACAAAGACAAGTGTCAAGTTGGTAGAACTAGTTAAATTATAGGAGACTGGAGTATATAAGAATTCAAGAAGCTATCATGGACAAATGTCAACCTAAAGTTCATCATTTTTCTTCAAGTCGATGTAGATAACTCAAATAGCCTTCTTAAAACTGCCTTTTAGTGATGAGTTCCCTTAACATATTGAAACTAAAATAGGAAGTATTGACACATATAAACTATCCTAGAGAGGTTGGAAATAGGGTGTGCCAATTAATAGATACATACATAATTGATAGCCTTCTTCTTGACATTTGTGTTCACTATTTGTAATCATTTACTAGCCCTCTTGGCCTCATTCTTCACATTTATCATCAAGGTGACTAGAAGTTTCTTAAGTAAATTCATGAAAGAGGTTTTAGGACACCTTTTTAAAACCCCTTTACCTTCCAATCCATGATTTAAACATTAAAAATATCCAAAAATATACCTTTCATCCTCTCACTAGGCAATCACTTCCTATTTTCACTATCTCTCCAACACTGTATGTAGTGAACTATGTAGTAGAGGTACTTTCATGCATTAGTCTCATTATAAATGAGAATGGAGAGTGGGAATAGGTCTTTAAATACTTCCCATAATTATTATAATTCATTAGTTCTCCTCTACACCTAAAAAACACAATAAAATTTGTAAAAGAAACTTGAAATAAGATTATTCATACAAGTGATAGTACTGATCAAATGGGTGTCATGGAGCCTAGGAAATAACCCTTTCACCTTATGACCATTTACACATTATTATTTAAGTTATCTTACTCCTAGAGTTCCCTCTATTTGAGATAAAATAAAGGGCATATCCCTGATTTCCTTGGACAAAATGAGACCATGGTAGGCTATATTAGGTCACAAATACCATATGTAGAAAGTTTCTTGGTTATATCACCCTTCTAGAGCTCTCAATATTACAAAACCTAAAAATAAATTTTTAATCCTAGTAACTATCTACATTGTCTAGACACCTTAGACTCTATAGGGTCTAGACACCTCAGACTTAGTGACAAGTTAGGACTTGCCTTTTCTCTACCTCTTTTTTGTTTAGAATCTTATGATATTGGTATTACCACTATGAGAGTGTTATTAATCATGTTCATCCATATATACCTATTCCAAGATTCTAAGCTCATATGTCTCATTTGCCTAGGCTAGTTTGTAGTTAGACTATAGGTGCTCATCTTAAGAAAATGGAATCCTTATAGGAGTTTGTTCATGTTTGGAAATTATGTTTCATGACCTAGGATCCTATCAAGGTCACTAAGATAATTACATATTTTTTTGAACTCACACGTGCCTTAGGGATATGCCAACACTCAAACTACCTCTCTCCAGTAGCATGGGTTAGTCTATCTACTCAATCAAGCTATAGGTGATAATTTATGATAATTCAAAGACCCTTGTAGGTGCTTATCAATGTTAGATCACTATACCTCAACTCCTTTGATTTTTTGAGTTCATTAATGTTATCTTAAATTAAATAGAGTCACTATGTATTTAGACCATGCTTCCATTATGTTGAAAATCACTTTTAGCTTCAAGATTATTGTATCTTACCGAAAATCTATAATGAGAATTTGATTGAATTCGAAGTCTACTTACATCACCTTATCTTAAACAAAAACCCTCTTTTTTATGTCAATATATTACCTTAGGCTTGTTATATAATAGATAAACCATTTATACTATCCATACCTCAAGACACTAACCATTACATGATTATTTTGTGAGGTAGAATTTGAATCGGAGAAGTTAAGGTAAATTATCTCAATTACAACTTTTCAAACTTGGAAACAAGGACCTAGGTCTGTCTATAATGTAATGGATCCACTATTGTCATAATGATGATTTTTATGTTCTAAAACCTATTTTAAGGTTTTAAATAAGCTCAAACACCTTCATTTTCAACACTCGTCTATCTCATATGGATTGATTTTAGACTACTAGAGACTGCATGTAGGTGTTACTATATAATATAGGACTGTGGGTGTTAAATTGGTTCTCATAACCAATTTCTAACCTTTTTAAAGGCTCATATTTGTTTTTTATACTTTTAAATACTCTCAAATCCATGAAACCTTCTAGCTTCATCACCATGACTGACTATGTTTTATCTCTACTTGATTGTAGGTGATAGTCATAAGGAAACCTGACTATGTGCAATTATGACTGTCTTAGACCTTTTACTCCATCAATGATAATATTTAAACTTAGAATTAAAATAATAAATTTATCATCATGTAATGATGGATTGAACACACATATCACCTTTTTTTGAAGACCAACATATGAAGATAAGATTTTCAATTGTTGAAACATTGTCTACAAACTATAATGAAGTCTTCTACTAGAAAAAGAGATGTCTCTACTTACCATTCCACACCACTCATGTAAACTAAATTTAAAACATTTTGATAAGGATTATCGTACTCTTCAAGATCATATAAACCATCTATTTTTATCAAATTAATCAAAATAAGGAAGGAAACTAAAGTATTGGGGATGTGCAAGTAATTTTGAGGAGCTAACACTCTTAGCAATGGTTTTTAGAGCACATATCACCAATATTATGACTATTTCCATGAAAAGGAAGGCCATGAGTTTTAATAACATTCCCCATGTTCCCTCATTCATACTCTCATCCTCCTGTCTGTACTAACTAAAAATTGATTGACATGTTTAACATTGAAAAGGAAGAGAGGAGAGAGATAGACTAGTTTTTGGAAGTTTTAGACCTATTGAAGACTATCAATATTAAAATTGACTAGTGAGAATCTAAAAGAACCCCCTTAAATCCTCACACATGCCAACTAGATAGTTCTTGATTGTACAACTACCTTCTAACTACTTATTTCTTAGATATATCATTATTTCCACCTTGAACCTACATGCCAATTTTCAAACTACCATTTGACATATAACTGACACATGGGATGTTATATTACACCTTAACACTTTTTTATTTCATGGGAGAATGTATAATTTCATTTTGATGACTAAAAGGTGAAATAAAATGATTTAGGACCAACTAACAAATATGATAAGAGATAAAACACATTATATGACCTCATTTAAGACCATGGCACACATTTTTATAATCCTAGGAGAACCTATGATAAATTTGAACTATATATGGGGTTGACCTAATTTGAATTTGGGTCAAATTAGTCAATATTTTAGTGATTTCTTATGGGTAGTAAGTTATCTAAGTTATAGATCAATAGATTTCTCCTATCCATTGGGCTATAAATTCACCTATACAATATACTTGACATTAAATTACCTCTAAAAGAAAACCAAATGAAACAAAACAAAAAGAAACAAGCACACAAGATAAAAACCAAAACAAACACACTTGTGTTCTCAATGATACTTAGGGAACACACACACAACATAATAAAATCACACCTATACTAGTATGTACAAATCCTCAAACATTTTTAAGTGAAGAAAAAAATAATCATTGCTTCAACTAGGCTTAAAGATAATACCTCTTGCATCATTACTGCTCCAATAAAACATATCTTCATGTGAAGCATACTTATCAATGAACATTTACTTATGTAGATAGTTAAATGACTTACCATATTTATATCTTTTTTTGACTGTAAGTGTATCATCTAGAGCTCTCATGAATGTTTCATCTTTCCCTCCAAGAGTCTTATTTAAGATTATCGTATGCTTGATCTTTGTCATTTCCAATTGACACCACTCAAACTAAATCTTAGGAATATTCAAAGTTGTCTCAACTCCATATTATTATATAACATGATGCATATGATGTTTATAGATATCAATCTTATCTTAATTCTTATCCAACATGCCTAAAAGTTATTCAAAATTTGGCTAAGGTTTTGATTTCTCCTCAAACATACACATCTCTATCTTAGCATCATTAGATTCCTTCATGACTACAACCTCTTTTAAAATAGTTTGAACTTCATTCTCATCTTTGATAAGACACTCTCCTTCATGTTTAAGATATTAATAAACAACCTTATTATCAGATTAATGATTTTTAGGAAGGGGACCTAACTTACTTAAATTTTCAAATTCTTAAACTATAGTATGAAACTGCTCTCATAGATCATCTTCTTTTTCATGGTTGCCACCTTCATGGACTCCCCCATCTTATGCAAGTAGAATGATATTATTTTCCTCATCATATCGATCTTTAAAAATTTTAATACTATCATGATCATGTATATGAATAAGGTAATTACCCTCAACATCTCATGGAGAATAATTATGAATGCTTACCTCAGATTGTCCATCACCTTCATCATGGATGATGTATGTGTCAAGATAAATATAATCAATGAAATTGTATGGATCATATCCATAAGTGTCAAAAAAATAATCATCTAGGAAAATGTCAAATAAGCCCTCAATATTGGAAGATTCTCCATCATACATAACATACTCCTCTTGATCATTAATTGTACAATTGAGGTTAGAGCTTGCTTACAGATATGACACAATATGAAACTTAGGAAATGGTTGAGTTATAATATTTACATTTACTCCATACATTTTTTTGAAGGATAAGAAGGAATAATTAGTTAAGATATAACCTTTCATCTTATTTTTTAAATCCCTTGAAAGAATGATAACAAAGTGAGCAGGGAAATCAACCACCAGTGTATCTTGAAGGTTTGTGAAGCTTGAACAATCATGTAATAAAAATTTAAAACATTTGGCAATTCCCACTAACTTAGTTGGTGTTCCATAAATTTGTATAAATACCTTGATATATGGTTCATATCTAAAACCTATTTTTATTTTACAAGTTTGGGTGTCATTGAGGTACTTGCCTCACTATCCATAATGCAATTGTGAATAAGCTTGTCTCCAATAATGAGAGTGAGATAGAAGGCTAGGGGATTTTCAGATGTGGAAGAGGGTTTAAAAATTTGAGTGGAAGAATTAGTGAGGGAAACATCACCATGTCTTTAAGGTTAAAAATTTGTGTGTACTTGGGACAATTGTTCATGAAGAAGCTCCTTTTGAATGGGTATGCGAAGTACTTCCCAAAGAGAGAGACTAGTCTTAACACTCTTTAAAGAATCAACAATATTCAAAGCAATAACACTCACCTTTTATTATATCCTTGAATTCAAAGGAGTGCCTTGATATTAAGGTAATGGATCACTTTGAGCCACCCTTCCTAAATGATGATTTTGAAGAGGTGAAGAAGTTATAGGGAGTGTCACACTTGCACTCACACCTTGATTCCTTGTAGGAGGGTTATTTTCACTTGAGTCAACACCATGAACATATCCCAAAGACTTTATATTTGATATAGTATTATCTACCAATAAATTACTTTGATTTAGGATAAATGTATCTTCCACTTTAAAATTTTCAAGGCTCACTCTTTGAGGTTATCATTCTTCATGTGTTATTACTTGCAATAATTTATCATGTTATATTGTCAATTGAGGAGTAACTCTTCCATCATCTACCAAGGCTTATCATCCATGTTTATTGGCATCCACATATTGTCCTTGATTCCATTATTCCCCTTAGACCAAGTTACTATGGAATAGAGCCATATCTCTTGTGTTGGAAGTATAAATTGGGTTATTTGCATTGGGTGGCTTATTAACGTTAGGTTCACCTTTATCTCTCCCTTGACCATATTGTTGATGTGGGAACCTATTTCATTTTTGAGGTTAGTGATAGGGTTTTTGGTTAACTCCATATTATAGATTTAGTTTCCTAACTTGAACCTCTAAGGCTTTAGAATTTGACTCCCAATCAATGGTATCTTTTGCCTTCTTTGGGGAAGCTCTAGACTTGGTGTTTACATTTGGGATTGGAGAAATTTCCACTTGGAGTAACAATAGACATGTTGGGTAGAAGAGGCATGGAGAGTTTTGGAGGGAGTTTACCAAATTGTATTAATCCATTCTTAGATCTAATGGCTATATCATAAGCTTTAGGTAAGGTCTAACCACCCATGGACTAAAACATGATGTCTATGTCAATTCCAATATTCCTTATATATGTAAGGAAAACAAAGTTTGCAGGGGGTCTCATGGGAGGAGGAAGACTATACCAAGTTATTTGAAATTTCTCATTGAAGTCATGCATATTCTCCTTAATACCTCTTTCAATTACATTAAACTAATGAATGAGTGATGTGTGATCAATTTTTTCTTCAAACCTTTGGGTCAATAATTCCCCAAACTCATCCCAATTGGTGATACATCCTCTTAGCAATATCTTACACCAGTCAAGGAATTTACCTTTATGAGACATAAAAAGTATCCTAATTTAAATATTGACTTTACTAACATTATGAAAGTTTTAGAAGTTAGATATGTCATTAATATTATCACTTGGGGTGACATGGCCTTCCCCATTGAAAGTGGGAACACTCTTGGTAGCATTAGGAGGCATATCATCATATGCATTGAGGTGTATGGTATTTTTGGTGTTAAATATTGGAAGGCATGATTCATATCCATGTTTTCCTCAATTTCATCTTCATTATCTTGATCTTATTGGCTTGAAAAGTCTTCTTATTGTTAAAAGGTCAAGATAGGCTGAGGATGTTGAAATTCAAGAGAAAGTTCAGGTTGAGGGAGTGGATCTATAAGATAGTTTACACTACTATTAGTTGACCTAGTAAGGACCATAATGTATGGAAAAATAATGATAAAACTTTGTGTAAAACTAGATATTACCTTGAATTGAGTCACCAAATTCTTAATATAACACCATATGTAGTTATGATGTTATCAAGACCAACATTCACCTTGACAAAATATACTTGAGATAATAATCCCACTAGGCATGCTATAAATATTACCACTCAATATCTCACCCTAGAAATGGTTGATTAATCCTAATATAGATTGAATGAAACATTATATTACCTCTAGGCTTGTGGGTTGCCTATAGAAGAGGTAAACCTCTAGTTTTAAGGGCTAACTCCCTAGATTAGACTTTGATTTCTTATCACCTACACTAATTACTTATTTAGATGAAAAGGGATATAAGTAACATGAAAATTAAGTTTTGATAATGAGGTGATACACCATAATGATATCCAATATAATACCATACACTTTCACTATGAAGCATGACTCACAATGCTAGTCTCAACAACCTAGATTGCTATAACATAAGTAATTCAAACATGGAAGTGATATGCAAGTACCACTCAAGGTGTGTCAAAAAAAGGTCAAATTTCATACATTAGTGCTAGTATTTACACTTAGAGATAGACAAATACACTTGAATACACTTCATGCGACCTGTTATAGGGAAAACTACTTACATCAAACATGAAAGAGTAGAGAGAAGACAAGGATAGATACTTATCACATGGTAATTCACTATGCACCACTTCACACAATTAGATAATAACATTATGAGATTAAAAAAAGATTAAAAATATTTATTTCAAATGAAAATATAGTATTCAAACTAGCAAGGCTTTACCATACCTGGTGTGGATTCCATTACAAAAGCCAAAATGGCTTGCATTTAAAGCACACATGAGAGGAGAGAGAGGGAAGTGGAAAGGTCACAAGTATAAGTGTCAAGATATGAGAACTAGTTACATTATGGGAGAATGGGCTATAAAATAGGTCAAGAATATGTCATGGCCAAGTATCCACCTAAAGTTCATCATTCTTCTTCAATTTGGTGTAAAGGCCTCAAATAGCCTTCTTGAAACTACCTTTTAGTGATAAGTTTACTTGGCCACTTGAAACTGAAATAAGAAGTTTTACACATGAAATATATTAATGAGGTTAGAAATAAGGTGTGATAGTCATCATATTCTTCCCTAACTAATAGCCTTCCTTTTGAAACTTGTGTTCACTATTTGTAGTCATTTACTAGACCTCTTGGCCTCAATCTTCACATTTATAATCAAGGTTACTAATAGTTTATTAAGTAAATATATGTAATATGGATTAGGACACCTATTTATAATCACTTTTCCTTCCACTCCATGATTTATACCTTAAAAAGATCCAAAAATAGACCTTTCATCCTTTCAGTAGGCAGTCACTCCTTATTTTCACTATCTATTCAAGATTTCCTATGGTGAATTGTGTATCAGAGGTACTTTCATGAATCAATGTGATTAAAAATTAGTATTTATAGGGGGAATAAGTCTCTATAGACTCCCTTAATTATTTTCAATCATTATTTCTCCTCTACACCTTTAAAACACAATAAAAACTATAAGAAACCATGATATATACATGTCCATACAATTGATAGTACAAACCAAATGGATGCCATGGATCTTGGGAAATTTATATAAATGTTTAAAAAATTCTCATGACCAATTTTACCCCTCCTAGTTGTGTCTCCAATGATATTTTCTCCATCGGTTTCTTATTAGGGTTTTTGGAGGTTTTGTTTCTTAGTGATAGTTCATAAAGGTTAGACATCCAACCTTAGAAATAATTCCACAAATTTTCATTTAATTACCCTCATAAATTACCCTTATATCCTTGAGGTACCATGCAATGTGTTTGTATATATATAAGCATTTGAAAATGGCTTCTAGAGCTTTCTCTTGCATTCTAGGTAGGTCTGATATAGTTTTAGGCAAAATTGACCATTCTTATGATTCCCTCTGCAACTCAATGGTTCTGATAAACCTTATACCTACCCTTAAAATTTAATAATTATATTTAAAAGGTCATATGGTCATGGAAGTGGAACTAGACACCCTGAGTTCTTAGGTCTAGTTCTAGGCCTAACTATGTCAGATTCCCTATGACCATCTATAAGTGGTTGTCAATGACTTTGAGTGATTATAAATATTTTTCTACCTTAAATATAAATTTTAACACATTTATACAATTCCTCTTGTTACCTCTTTCACCTTATCACCATTTACACATTATGTTTTCAATTATCTTACCCTAGAGTACCCTATGTCTAAGACAAGATAAAGGGAATCTCCCCTATTTTCCTGACCAAAATGAGACCATGGGAAGTTATATTAGGTCATGAAGACCATATGTACAAAGTTTCATGATTATATCACCCTTATGGAGCTCTCAAAATTCCAAAACCTATTACTAACGTTTTAATACTAGTGACTATATGTAGGGTTTAGACTCAGATTGAGTGACAAGTTAGGACTTGTCTTTGCTATACCTCTTTTATATAAGAATCATATGATATTTATATTACCATTTTTAGAGTGTTTTCAATCATTTTCATCAATATATACCTATGCCAACCTTCCAAGTTCATATTTCTCATTTGTCTAGGCTAGTCTACATTTAGATTATAGGTGCTCATCTTAGGAAAATGGAATTCTTATAGGTGTTTGTTCATGTTTAGACATTATATTTCATTCACTAAGATCATATTAAGGTCACTAAGAACATTACATATTTGTTTTAACTCACACCTTCTTAAGGTTATGCCAACACTTAAGCTGACTCTCTCCACTAGCATGGGTTAGTCTATCTACTCAGTCAGACTATAGGTGATAATTTAGGAGAATTCAAAGACCCCTATAGGTTCTTATCAATGTTAGATCACTATATATCAAATAATTTGATTTCCTAAGGTCATTAGTGTTATCTCAAAAAAATAGAGTTACTATGTCTTCAGTCCATGCTTCCATTGTGTCACTTTATATTTCAAGATATTTTTTATCTTCAAGAGTATTATAGCTTACTAAAAATCTATAGTGAGAACTTACTTGAATTGGATGTCTACTTACATCACCTTCTCTTGAACAAAGGACCACTTTCTTATGTCAAGACATTACTCTAGGATTGGGTTACAATAGAGAAACAATTTAGACTATCCATACCTCAAGACACTCCCCATGATATGATTTTTTTGTGAGGTAAAACTTGATTCAGAGAAGTTAAGGTAAATTGTCTCAATTTCAACTTTCCAAACTTTGGAACAAGGACATAGGTCTGTCTACAATATAATGGATTCATCATTGTCACAATGATTCTTGATACATTCTTATAATTGATTTATGTTTTTAAATTAGCTCAAACACCTTCATTCTCAATACTCCTTTATCTCATATGGATTGATTTAAGACTACTAGAGACTACTTGTAGGTGTTACTATATGATATAGGACTATGGGTGTTCAATTGGTTATCACAACCAATTTATAACCTTTTGAAAGTCTCAACCTTATTTATTCCATTTTTTAATACTATCAATTTATTTCATCACCATGACTCACCAAGGTTTATCTCTACTTAACTGTAGGTGATAATCATAAGGTTTCCTAACTGTGTGCAATTTTGAATGTGTCTTAGACCTTTTACTCCATCAATATCACTCTTGAGACTTGGCATTTAAATGATAAACTAATCATCATGCAATGAGGGATTGAATACACATATCACCTTTATTTTAAATACCAACATAGGAAGATAATCCATTCAATTATTGAAATATTGTCTACAGAATGTAATGGAGTCTTCTACTAGCAAAAGAGATATCTATGCTTATAAATTCACACCAAACATGCAATCTAGACTTAAAACCTTTTGATAAGGATGGTCATAATCCTCAAGATCATGTATACCATCTAGTTTTCTCAAATTAATACAAACAAGGAAGAAAACTAAAGTGTTGGGGATGTGTAAATAGTTTTGAGTTGTTAACACTCTTAGCAATGGTTCATAGAAAACATATCACCAATCCTCTAGATATTTTGATGAAAAATAAGGCCATGAATGTTAATAATATTCCCCAAGTTCACTCATTTAGAATCTCATCTTCCTATCTGTACTCACTAAAAACTGACTGAACTGTTTGACCTTGCAAAGGAAGTGAGGAGAGAGATATACTAATTTTTGGAAGTTTTAGACCTATTAAAGATTATCAAGATTGAAACTAACTTGTGGGAATCTGAAAGACCCCCCTTGATGCCTCACATGTGCTATCTACATAGTCATTGACCATATAATTTCCTTCTACTAGATGTGTGGTAATCTAAAGGAACCCCCTTGAGGCATGAGGGTTCTGGGATTTTAATGCTTTCAATTTTATTTTGCTGACATACCTTGCATTCAACCACATATTTATAGACATGCCCCTTAAGTTATTCCCAAAATAAATCTTTCTTGATTCTATGATATGTTTTAGAAAATACATAATGACCTCCAAGTGGAGAGGTATGAAGTTCCTAAATAACTATATGTTTAATGAGAGAATTCTTACATATACATAATTTATCTTTATACCATACTATGTTCCCCTTCCATGTAATGTTTTTAGATTCATCATAACCCTGATGGAGATTTTTAATAAAGTCCTTGTTGTCACTTCCATTCTCCCATTCATATCTTACTTCCTCTAGCCAATCTACCTACCACATGGTCAAGGAGTATAACAATGCCTCAACTAATTCATTCCATTAGGAGAGGGAATTTACCACCACATTATCTTTTATTTTATAATAGAATATTTGAAAATCATATCCTAACATTTTAGTCACACATTTTTATTATTCTTAAGAAGATAATCATTGCTCCAAAAAGTATTTGAGGCTATCATGATCAATCTTTACCTAAAATTGATGACCCATAAGATAAGGTCTCCATTATTTCAGTACATGCAGAATAACCATCATCTATTTCTCATAGATTGGTTTGAGTATATAATTTCCCTTCATTTGATGACTTTCAAATCCTAGTGGTTTTCATTATTGAATGAGTACATCCCCCATGTCATATCCCTATGTTTCACACTCCAAAACAAATGTTTTTGAAAAATTAGGAGTAGCCAAAACTAGAGTTGTTCACATATCAATTTTAAACTATTCAAATGCTTTGGTAGATAATTTTTTCCAATGGAAGGATTATTTATTCAATAAAGAGGTGAGTGGGGATGCAATGTTACCATAATTTTTGACAAACTTGTGATAGTAACTAGTTATCCCCATAAATCTTTAAAGGTTTTTAGGGTCTTGGGATTATTCCACTCCATCATTTATTGGATTTTCTTAAGATCAAATTTCATTCCTTCTTGTGAAAAAATATGACCCAAGTACTCCACCTCTTGGACACCAAAAGCACATTTGAAAGTTTGGCATAAATCTAATGTTGTTCAAGAATTAAAAGTACATGTTTGACATAATTTAAATGATCTTCCCAATTTTGGTTGTTGATGAGGATATCATCAAAAAACACTAATACAAACTTTCTCAAAAATGGCATAAAAATAATATTCATCAAACTTTGATATGTAGATGGTGCATTTATGAGGTCAAAAGGCATGACCATAAATTTATAATGGCCTTTATCAGTTTTGAAAGTTATTTTAGGTATGTCCTCATTATAGATGCAAAAATAATGATACCTAGATCGAAGATCTAACTTGGTAAAATAAATAGCACCATGAATTTAATATGGAAAATAATTAATTAATAGAACAATAAACTTATCTTTGATGGTGTACTTATTGAGTTATCTATAGTCTAGGCACATCCTCTAATTATTATCCTTATTTCACACCATGATCACTAGGGAGGAATATTCACTTTGACTATGATAGATGATTCCTTCTTCCAACATGTCCTTACCATCTTTTCAATTTCACTCTTTTAAGCATAGGGATATCTGTAGGGTCTATTATTGGGTGGTATACTTCCTAGAATGTTCCCTATGGAATCACCAAGTGCATGACTAGGAGGAAGTTATTTTAGCATGTCACCAAAAAAGAAAAAAATGGTCATCTATCACCCTTTAGAAATTAGGATGTGTAGACTCCTTGGTTGGTTGAACCGCTATGAAAAATAAGCATGCCACAAATTCTTATGTATATTTTGTGATAATCTTCATCATTTTATGAGAACTAAACCATTATGGAGATTCATCCCATAATCCATAAAGTTTAAAGGTACCTTCTGAATGGAACCTATTTAACAATTACTATAAATTCATCTCAAAAGCACTAAAAGTTGTGAGCCATTGCACTTCTTAAAAATGTTAGCACCTCCCATAGGAATATAAAACATAGGGGAATATATAAAGTAGTCTCCCATATCAAGTTTAATACTATGAAATTGTATAGAATAATTGAGTATAACACCATATGTAATCATGACCTAAAATTTTGGAGTTGGGTAAATGAAATAATTCAAATGAGTAACCGAATTACTATTGATGAAGTTATGTGTACTCTTGGAGTCAACTAACATAGTCACCTTCTATTTATTTAGGAAACCCACCACTTTAAGAGCTTGAGGAGTACCAATGTATGAAAGTGCATGACAAGAAATAGTAAGTTGTGAATATTCAAATTCATTCTCAAGTTCTTCCAAACCTACCCCTAAAGCCTCATCATATTCCTCCTACTCATTGTCACCTTCAATGTAAAACTACTTCTTTTCATCACATCGATGTCCTTTGATGAATTTTATATTACATCCAAAACACAAAAAATTTACATGTTGTTATTCAACTTGATGAAGTGTCAATCTGGTAGACTATGGAGATGATGGTGTTGAGAAGGTGCATTCATGCACAATAGTGAAAGGTATTTGTTTGATCAACTCTTTTTCCTCAGCTAGACATGCCCTTGGTATGGTTTGAGATACATTAATGGGATGAAACGTGAGAATATATAATTGGATGATATATTTTATGCCACCCAAAAATCGGTCAATCATATTTTCTTCAGTGATGTCTACCACATGTAAAGATAAATTATGAAATTGATGAATGTAATCCTTTACCATCCTAGTTTGGTGCAACTTAGATAGTTTGATAAAGTAGTTTTCTAAGACATTATTATGATAGCGGATTTGAATCTCTTTATAAAATATATACCAGGTAAGCAAGAGATACTTTTTTTTAGCACACAACCTATTATACCAAATAAAATGTTCATGTTCTAGATATAGAGCGGCCATGACCACTTTTTGTGAACATGGAGTTTGATGTAGATCAAATAAATTTTAAATTTGATTAATACATGTGAATGGATAATTACCATCATAATTATGTAGATAAAATTTTGGAAACAACAACTTTGTACCATGGTTGGTGTAGTGATTATTTCGAAAAGAAGAACCAAATTGGAGTGGTGGAGGGTTATTTTGCCATTGCTGAATTTGAAAAGTTGGAAAATTGATCAGTGATTTATTTAAATTGATATTTGTGTTGGAGAGTTGTAAAATATTTCATGGTGATGTCATGGAGGTGTCTTGGTGAGTGAATTAAGTGATTTAATATCTTAAGTGACAATGACAAAGCATGCAATGTATTTGTCTTACTGTGCTTAAATTTGGCTTGGTTAATATTAAATTTTGGCATGGTTATAGATGTTTAAGGATGATTATAAAGTATTGATCATGTGTAATTGGTCTTATTGGTGGTTAAATATTATTGGAGAGCTTGTGTGAATGAGTGAAATTCACTCTTTTCATCATTATTTTCATCTAGACAATTTGGGTCTAATGGGAGAATATTTAAATAGGCACTTTTATGACACCACCATTTCCTCATGTGGATGAGTCAAGAGGAGTTGGTCATATGGTTGTGATAAAATTAGTCCCTAGTTTCTATGCACTAAATCTTAAGTCATGCACCTAAGCATAGTCAAAGATATGCGGGTTCCAATTTAGGCTCGCAGGCATTTTGATAGTGTTTTCTATGTTCAAATAAAGCCAAGTAAGCATGTTGATGATGTTAACATTAATATTCATAGAGGTTTTAGGAAGAAATGGTCAAAATATTTTGTTCATTATTTTTCCTAGTTATTATGTAATAAATCTCAGGACATGTACCTAAACATGATAAAAGATATGCAAGTGCAAAGTTGGGCTCCCAGGTAGTTTGACAATGCTCTCCCATACTTAGCCAAATTTGCATGAGGTAAGAAAGACTAGAGTGAGAAGTTTGGTGATGTCATATCTCACATGTGTGGATGTTTTATAATAATATGATCATATGGGTTTATTTATTTTTGAGATTAGTTGATTTGTGGTAAATTTTAGATCATACTTTGAAGCACGCCAGAAGATATGCATGTGTAAAGTTGGCCTTCCAAGAAATTCTTAACATTGTTGGATCTATGGAAAAAAAAATAAGTGAGTAGATTAATGGCATTCACAAATGCAAATGTTTTAGGAGTAGTTTGACACATGTTTGGATTCTCCTATGTGAGGAGATCATATGGTCCAAATTTGATAACATGTAAGTGAGCGAGGTAAATTTTACAGAGGTTCAAAGTTAGATTCTTAGACATAGTAAAATGGTTACCATACACAAGGTAAAGTTTGAACATCATCGATGGATCACTTTGTTACAAGATGTCAGGAATAAATGAGATAGTGCTAAGTGTTAAATGTTTAACCCTATGCAGAGATAAAGATCAAGCTTCTTCCAAGGATCAATTATGAGTGGGTGACTGTACAAATAGAAATCAATGGAGTGCATCAAAGTCAAGAGGTCAAAGTGAAATTTTTATAGGATTATTAAATCTAGGATAATCTTTAAGAGATCTATAAAGAGTACGAGGTTAAATTTTTTAGATTATATGAGATGGGGTCAACATGTTCAAGGTTTAACATTTGGCATTGGTGCACTATGTGTTAAATGGTGAAATTCATACAATAAGATTTATGGTGTGTGTTCAATATGATAATTGAGGACTCAAGATGATACCATGGTGTTCAAGGTTTAATTGTGACCATTGGAATTCAAATATTTAAATTTAACAAAGGATAAAGTAGTGCCTACTTTTTGAGCCATAACTTTTGATCTATGTAGAATTTGACCATGGTGTAAAAATAAAATTTGTAGATGAATGAAAGGAACATATATAAATATTAATTTTAAGGTATTATTTTATGTATGGAAAAATATATTTATCTCCAAATTTTACTATGTATTCAACTATGTTTTGCAAGTAACCTGAGAAGGTTAATTGAGCTCATTATGATGTTGTTTTGATGTTTAATGATAAATTAGGTATTGGGAGTGTTTTAAACTCCATGAGGATGATTTTTGTGAATTATTAAGGTTTGATAAATCATATTCAATGTGAAAAAAGGATTACAAGTTTATTGTGTATTCATTCATGGTGACTGTGTACACAAAATATTGTTTAAGCAAATTGTCATTAAGCAAAAGGGTACTATGATAGTTGTTGGAAATTAAACAAGACCTATAGATAATGTGGAATGGGTCTATGAATTTTGAAAGTGTTATTATGTTTATTATTTTTATTAGGTAAGTGTCAAAGATATGAATGGGTCTCCATAGGACCTAAAAGTGACTTAGGCCTATATGAAAGTGTATTGTGCTTAAGTGTGACCCATGTGGGATGCCTTAAGGGTGAAGGCATGTATTATGAATAAAAAGGAAAGATTATGGACTTGATAAATAATGAATTCTCTATATATAGTGATACTAATTGTGTTGGTCTCTTGACTTGTGAGACTTGGATGTGAGACTTGTGCAAGGTGTATGTGAGAGTTATGGAGTGAAGGAGAGGTAGAGTTCCCAATTGGATGAGTTGATAAGTAGAGTAGATTGATGACTATGTGTAAGATCTATAGGTCATATTTCTTATGTCATAAAATTTCTCTTGTAGTTTAAGGACATGCAAAGAGGTTTGAGTGCGCATATGAAGAGAGTTTGAGTGAAGAAGGAGAGAGTTTGTGGCATGCCTATGTAAGAGGAATGTATGAGATAGAGAGAGAGTTTGTGTAGGGAATAGATAACTAGAAATCCATCATCAAGTGTTGAATATATCAATTATAAGGTTGAAGTGGTCACTTCAAAGTAGGTTCTAACGAAGTTTATCTTCCTTAGGGGAAGTTACTTCTTGTGAAATAGGTGTTTCACTAAACACCTTTGGTCAGGAGGATATGATCAAGGTTTGATAGTCTAAATGAGTTGAAAAGTATCTTTTTTGTAATTTATTATAGGATATTAGTCCATGTGTTGTAGGCTTGAGAGTGTGTTTTATTCCCCATAAGGGTTTCCCATAGGAACTATGTCCTATGTATTTGATCTTGTGTACGTGTTGAATAAATGAGCTCTCTTGTTAATGTTGCTTGATCAAGCTGATATATGTTGATTTATTAATAGTTTGAAAGGACTAAAATTGTAATTAAAATACCTGGGCTCACTAATGCACCCCCTCCTCATAGTGATTGTACCTCTAATACTTGGAAGCTATTCAAGTCTACTCTTAGCTTTGTGAGGTCCCATTTAACCACATCAAGATCATATTTTTTCACCGTGCCCTAAAATTCTAACTTAATTTGTTAAAATACCTAAATCAAAAGTTTATGAAACCATGTCATCTTTGTGTGGATTTTTAGACATTTCATGGCCTTTCTAATGATCATGATTGTTAGGCCTTGCTATGCACAAACCCTAGGAAGGTCATGACCAAAAAAAAGTGTATTTATAGATGATATATTTGTGACCACCTTACCAAGATGAATCCAATGATTAATAACATGCATAAGGGTGGAACCTTTTAGCCCAAAAAAGTGTACTAATAGAGTATATCATTGTAATTATCTCATAGAGATGAATCTAATGACTAATAATTTTCACAAGGTAAAAAAAATCTATACAATTTCTTTTCAATTTTTTTTTATTGTTTATTAAAAAAATAATGAAAAAAACTATGGTGACAAAAATATTCAATTCCTCTCAGATCACAAGTTATATTTTTTTAGCTTTCTAATGCTCAAGATGACAGATCCAAAAAAACAACATCATAGAAACTTGCCTAAATCGAAGCTCTAATACCAATTGTAATGAAATTACTTAGATGATTCATGATAATAGAATTATATATCACAAAATTAAGATCAAAATAATCATATCCATAACAATAATTATCAAAAGAGTAGAATACTTGATCTTATGATTGAGCCACTTTGAGGTAGAACCTCCATAATAATGAAATAAGAATAAAATATTCAATATGATGATAAAATACTAACCACTACCTCTTATATATACTATACTTAGCTAAGGTTATTTCATAAGCTGACCATACTATGGACATATATAAATGCAAAAAGATAATATGAAGGTATTAAGCCACACATTACCCACACATATCCCTAGATGCACTATATGTTATTACATGATATTGGTTGTATTTCATACACATATATTGAATTTAACCAAGACTCAATTAAAATTAATGTGTGTTGTACACACCATAGTAAAAATTTATCTCAATTAAACTAGTTATTTCATCCTTATGCATGGGTATGTGCACGTACACATTATTAATATTATGGATCTACAATTACTGATCCATAACGTGTATGTGTTATTTATTTAATTTTTTTTTAAAAATGTAACTTAATGCTACCTCTTACAATTTTTCCAAATCTTGAGTGTTATTATATTATCATGTTTCTCCTCCAAAGGCCTCAAAATGCACCATAAGTCTATTGAAAATCTTGACATGTCTCTAATTTCATAATACCACCACATAGATGAGGTAACACCTATTAACCTTGTATTTTTTTATTTTTTTATTTTTACATTTTTTAATTTGAAATTAATTATTTTAAATAGACTCATCCAATGCAATGGACCATAACCCTCCCATTTTAAAAAAAAATAGATTAGCAAGTGACGTGAAGGTGATTATGGTTATATAGGATGCATTGCTCGGTGTATAGTTTTATTTTGATTGCATGGGACATGAGTAGAATGGTAAACATGAAATGATAATGACAATTAAAATTTTAATTTTAGGGAGAGGGATATTATAAAACCTCATGTTACACCTATATATACTTGATGTACTTGATGTACTCCTCTATAATTTTGGCTGTGTCAATCATGGTCAATCATGATCATAATTCTTAACATAGGATTAATCTTTCAATCAAATTCAATTTGTGGTTGATGCTTTGCCTTCTATCATGAGCTAAAATAATCTAAGCCTCAGCCTAAGTTAGAGCCTAAGGATGAGCCTAAGCCTAAATATGAATGCCACATTTGGACTTGTACCATATAACCATAGTCCAAAGTTTCACATTGCCCACTACTGCTAATGGCCCACTCCATCTCCATCTCCATCTCCATATCCATCTCACCCTCACCATTATCATTATTATTCTTATCAATACAATTTGATCCTTCAAATATATACTTAATAAAAACATCCATGTCCATTTTAAGTAGTAAAACAAATAAGTTCCTCATTTAAAATGGTTGTAGAGGAGAAAGAATTAAAATGATCATAAATGATGATAACATAATGAGCATATGCACTTAAAAGTTTTCTTAACTATCAAATATAATTATAATTTAGATGTTGTATATGTACCCTATTACCACATAGTATAGAGTTTGACATTGCCCACTCCCACTAATGGCTAACTACATCTCCATCTCCATCTCCATCTTCATCTCACCCTCCTTAATATCATTATTATCCTTACCAATATTGTCTAATATTTCAACTATAGACTTAATATAAACATCCATATCTATTTTATGTAATAAAATAAACAACTTCCTAATTTAAAATCATTATAAAGGAGAGATAATGATAATGTTCACAAATAATGATAACACAATGAGTAGAGGTACTTAGAAATGTGCTTAATTATAAAATATAATTATAATACAGACAATGTGAATGTACCCTATTACCGCACACTCTAGATTTTCAAATTGGACAACCCATTAATGGCCCACTCCATCTTCATATCCATATCACCACCTAACCCTCATAATCCACATTCTAACCCTCCACCTAACCCTACCATTTTTTTGTTTTTTTCAAAGATATTAGTGAGTGATGCAAAGATGATTATAGATAAATAGGATGCATTATTTAGTGTAAAAGTTTATTGGGATTATAGGGGACATGAGATGAAGGTAAAGTATGTCGTGACAATGATAGTGACAATTGTAGTTGTAGTTGTATAGAGTGTGTGATTATAGAATATCAAATTATGCCTACACATAATTGACATACTTGATGGCCTCGTCCAACATTATGGTTGTGTTGTTTTTTGTCAATCTTGATCCTGATCCTTTACCCAAAAATAACCTCTTTAATAACCTCAATTTATGGATGATTCTTTGCCTTCTAACATGAGCTATAATAATTTGAGCCTGAGTCTAAGCCTGAGCCTGAGCTTGAGTTTGAGCCTAATCTTGAGCTTGAGCCTGAGCCTAACCTTAAGCCTGAACTTGATTGTGACCCTAAACTTAAACACAAAATTTGGACTTTCATAATATTACCACACATTATAGAGTTTCACATCACCCACTCCCACTAATGCCCCACTCCATCTCCATCTCCATCTTTCCCTCATCATTATCACTATTATTCTTACCAATACCATCTGCACCTTAAAATATAGATGTAATATAAACATCCATATCCATTTTAATTAGTAAAATGAGCAACTTAATTTATTAGAATGGTTTTATAGGAGACATAATGAATATTATCATTAATGATGATAACATAATGAGCAAAGGTACATAAAATTGTGATTAGTTATTAAATATAATTACAATTTGGACATTTTACATGTAACCTATTTCCACATAGTCTAAATTTTCAAATTACCCACTCCCACTAATGAACCACTCCATATACATCTCCATTAGTCCACCTAACCCTCCTAATCCTCTATCTAACTCTCCACCTAACCTTCCTATTTTTTTAAAAAAGAGATTAATGATTGACATGAAGGTTATTATAAATACCTAACATGTGTTGTTAAGTGTATAATTTAATTTGCATTATAGGAGACATGAACAAGAGGGAAAGCATCTAGTGACAATGATAGTGACAGTGACAGTTATATTTATAGTTATATGGAAAGGGATATTCTAAAACCTAAAGTTATGTCTATATATACTTTATGGCCTCTTTCAGTATTCTATCTATGTCAAGACTAGTTGATCCTGATCTTGATCCTCTACCCAAAATTAATCTCTCTATAAAATTTAATTTGTGTCTGATTATTTTCCTTATGACATGATAGGTAATACTCTAAGCTTGAGCCTAAGCCTAAACCTAAATTCCATATTTGGACTTGTACCCTATTACCACATAGTCTAGAGTTTCACATTGCTTGTTCCCACTAATGGACCACTCCATCTCCACCTCTATCTCCATATCCATCTCCATATCTTCCTCCACCTCTACCTCCATTTCCATCTCCATCTCCATCTTCATATCTCCCTCCTCATTATCATTATTATATTCTTACCCATACCATATGATCCTTTAAATATAGACTTAATATAAACATCCACATCCATTTTAAGTAGTAAAAGGAATAACTTCCTTGTTTAAAATTGTTTTAGAGGAGAGAGAATTAAAATGATCATAAATGATGACAAGACAATGAGTAAAGGTAATTCAAAGTGTGCTTAAATTTCAAATATAAGTATAATTTAGATGTTGTACATGTGCATGTACACAAGGTGAAAAAATGAAAGTCGTCAATAGGTTTGTGAATAGTTGGAGATATTGAGTCCTTGGGAGCACTCAAAGGTGATTCATACCTTTCTTAAAGTCATATTAAATTCATAAAACAATCCTAATAGCAGTGAAAATATCTATTTAAGCATCCAAAGTCAACTATCAATAATGAAGTGTAATGTTTGACCATTGATCCACATTTGATAATTTTAGGTGATTTGATAATTTTAGATGACTAAGAGTCATGTGATAGTGGGAACAATATAATTGGTCATATTATATGTAAAATATTACTAATGATTAATATTATATGCAAATTTAGATTATATTCAAGTACTGTAGAAGCATGTAGATAATGTCTATGTAGACATATTTTTCGAATTGGGTTAAAAAGTTTGTTGAAAATTAAGTTTTTGTCTATAATAATAATAACACACATGTTATGGTATAAAATGTATGCACTATGGTATACTTCATACACATTACTAAATATGTAGGTGTTATCATAACATATACACATTATAGGTTTGAATTTATATTCCATGCTTTTTGGCTCTGAAATGGCATGAATTCCCAAGCCAAAGGCTTGGACCTATCAATCTATAGCCAATTCCAAGAGCTTTGATAGAAAACAAAATATTTAAAATTTAATTTCCAAATACATGAGTAATTTGTACAAAAAATTTCAAAAAATTATTACCGTGATGATGAGCATGCTCTCCTCTTTTCAAATACATGATTTTTTTATAAAATTTGGACTATTCTAAGGTTACAAACTATGTTGATTTATAACAATATATTTTTTAGGCCACCACAAATATACATTCCTATACATGTTAATTTAATCTATTTTCCATTAATCCAAGTGTAAAACAAATTATGTGGTCACAAACTGGGCTTAATTTTACACACATTCAAGAAAAAACAATTTTCATTTTTTTGGGTAGCTAGCAGGGCCATGTAGTTGCTTATCCATTTTTTTAGTTTTTAGGATCTAGTTACTTACAGAATTAACAATAATACAGATATTCATTGATAAAATATAAAAAATATAGGTCACAAACTAGAAGATATTATATAAATATTCACCAAAGGATTTCAAATAATATTAAGTGATGGTAAAAAATGGTGGGCCACACGGCCATCTATCCACTCTATTTTCTTTAAAAAAAATATTTCTTATTTATTTTTTAGATGTTTGACCAAGTTCTACTTATTCATTTAAAAAAATTATAGTGTTTTGAAAACTAGATGTGATGTGTTACAATTCATATTCTTATAGCATCTTAAATTTTTGAGTGTAGCTATTTCAAATTATCTACACAAGCTTTATTTTATAAAATTTTAGGAAAATCATGTCAATGGGTAACTCCTTTTTGCCCCCCAAAATTTTCGCACTTACATGCATTAATACATTAAAGGAGGAGGGAGAAGTGGGGGAGAGGGAAAATATAGCTAATCAAATCTATATTATACATGATAAACTATTATTGCACACTTGAAAAATATCACTCTAGACTCTACCATTAAGTTCTTGACTTTCTTATTTTCACAAAGATTGTGTTTGTTATCTCAATATGCCTAAATTCTTACCTTATGGTTTGATCCTAATATTCTAACTATCTAGATGACATGTAACCCAGAGTATGATTAGAACAAGATGTATATCCTTAACTTTAAATTATAGATCTTCAATAATTATCTATTTACCAAGACACTAACGTTCAAATCTAAACACTAGCATTGATTCTAGTGTCTAGTTCCAAAACTAGTGTGCATATCTTAAAAAAACTAAAAATTTCAATTCTTTAGATATATATGGATCAGCCCATTTTTTTAAATTAACCCTCCATTATATTATTTTCAAAATGTGTTTCATTAATACAACTCAATGACCATTCATTACCATCAAGTAATTTTCAAGCATGCATCTAACACTTACAAATCAAAAATACCTATCAAACTCATAAAACTAACATATTCTTCCTTATTTTAATATCATATATAGGAGTAGTTTTCTTAAAAATATGAAGCATTGAAAAAATATCCCATGAGAAGTATTTGTCTAGTTGCAAGCTAGATCACTACATGCATTCACATATAGCATATTGCACCATTGTTCACACACAAGATCACACATAGGGGAGAAATAAATATGTTTAAGTCCCCATTCATTGTATTGGCTATATAGGTAGTTCTCACTAGAAGAGTGGTATCGAGGTCATCTTGACTTCAATTGAGACAAGTAATCCCTATTTTTAAAGGTGGCATGTAATAATTAGAAAATCTTGAGTTTTGAGTAAAAGACTGATATCAAAAATGTCTGAGCATGATCTAAAAAGATAATTAAAAATGGCAATGAACCCTAACATGTGTAGGTTGAATTACTT
This sequence comes from Torreya grandis, assembly GCA_037957365.1. NCBI lineage: Eukaryota > Viridiplantae > Streptophyta > Pinopsida > Cupressales > Taxaceae > Torreya > Torreya grandis. Next base: position 5,840,668 of record JARHVA010000308.1, read on the forward strand.
GAAAATTTTCAATATTTAGTATATGATAGTAGTGGTAGAATAAAGACACTAGCATTGATGCTAGTTTCCATAACGAAATGCAAATGTCTAGACTAGAAGAAATAAAATATTTAGAATCTGATGTCTCAATCTAGATCTTGAAACCTTCACTACTCAGACATATATGCACATCAGTGTATAATCTGAGTATAACTTATCCTTTGCATTTCTATTATTATAACATTGAATGTTGTAATTTATATATTTAGCATATTCCTAGATTCAATATATCTTATCAAAATATAAATAGAATCTAGATTCATTTAATTGGCTAGTTTTTTTATAGTAGCTTACTCTTTATTTTACTAGGATAATATTTCCTTTAATATGTATTTCCAAAAATGGTTAAATAATTTCTTGGATACTTATAAACTATCCCTTAGACATATGACAAGTGTATAACTCTTTAAAAAAGGAATTTGAATTGGGATACTCAGGTCTAATCATAAGGCCTATTTTTTTATTTGAGTATGATATTATTCAATTCTATTTTCCCAAGTAATTTGACCATGCAAGAGGGAAATTTAGGCCCTTATTTGGACTTCCCCTATAAATATATGATCATTAATAATGTTTTATGGCCTATAAGTTATTAAAAAAAATTCACATCGTAAGTTTTGTTGTTAAGAATTGTTCTCAAAATATATTATATTAATTATTTTTCATCCTTAAAATCATGTGGCAGTCTAAATTACATCCTCAAAAAGTTCCACTTATATAAATATTCTTATAGGATCATACTATACATATAAGATGGATTCCTACATGCAACCAATTTATCACCCATATAACATGCCTTTGTTAATCTAGCTTCAAAATTATGTGTCAATTTTCTTCATTCAACCTCTTGGTTTCCTCTTTTGTTAACCTCAAGGATTTGTAATTATATTTACATGTGTAAAATAATTGGAAATAAATCAAATTATTTTCTCACATTTATATTTTTTGACAACATGAATAGACCAATTTTTATTAACTTCTACTAATTCTTTATCTAAGTGACAAACACTATTATTATTATTATTATTATTATTATTATTATTATTATTATTATTATTATTATTATTATTATTATTATTATTATTATTATTATTATTATTATTATTATTACTATGATTATTATTATTATTATTATTATTATTATTATTATTATTATTGACAAAAAATGGTTCACTTACAACATGTACAAAATGTCTTAGATTTTAAGATCTAGTGCATAATTTATTTGGATAATGTTATAGTAGCAAACAACAATGAACTACAAGCTTTTTATCCTTCTATGGTCTTGTCCCAATATACAATGGATCGATATTTTCTGATGTATCTTGTTTTTCAATTCATTTAAATGCATCAAAAATCATATAAATTAATTATAGATTGAGTTAATATATTTTCCAAAGACATTTCCCTAACCCTATCCCTACTCTATTTTTTTATTAATTTATAACTTTGTAAATTATATATATATATATATATATACACACACTAAACTATGTCTTAACATCCTAAATCAGATTTAATTAGTCTATATTCCAAAACAGAGATAATTTTTTAATCTAATTAATTATAGTTTAAAATATTTGGTTAACCCACATTTCATTTCGAACACTAGTTTTTTCTTGTTTATTTTTGGATTAGGGTTTCATTTTAATTATGTAAATTCCTAACAGTGTTAAAATATAGTCTTAAACCTTGGATATTATCTATGACATAAAAATTCAAAATTTCCAACCTTCGAGTAATTTGACTCTAAAACATTTTGTCTTGACACCTTAGATAAATACAAACATAGATTCTCTTTCTTTTGACATTAGATTAAAATATTTATATTCCTACTTAAAAAAATCACTTTTATTTTCACTTTATTTTTCCTTTGATTTTTCTTATCTCAGAAATTATGTTCCTATAGTTTTAAAACTACTTAGGCAATGTCAGGAAAGGTTAGATAATGTTTTGTTTACATACATTATGTCATGAATATTTCTACTCCAACACTCATATACATAATTAAATGATTAATTAAAGATTTAAATGTTAAACTTGACATGTAAACTTGTAAAATATATCTCAAATATCTACCCTTTAATTAGACATTCCTTATAGCTAAAAGGATTGTGTTTGCCACCTCAAGTGTGTAATTAGTCATTCTTAGTCTAAAATTCATTAATCTAATTATCTAGGTAACTGTAACCATATAATGCCTAAAATATGATATGTTATTTCCCTGATTCAAAGTAATTGTCCTTTCCATACAAACACTCAAATTTGTAAATATTTGATGTGAATGGGTTGGCATAAATTTTTGATTAACCCTTATGTGAGGATCATTTAAAAAATAACTCGTATAAATACAAGTCAAATCTAGTTCATTTAGACATTGTACAATAGCCTCTCAATCTCATACATAGTATTGAACTTTAAAGCACACAACTAAGTTATTATTACCTATTCATCCCTATTTTCATATTGATCATATAAATAGTAATATTATAGGCCTGAATATCTTAAAGGAAATACCATGAGCCATATTTGTCAAGTTATAAGATAGATAATTACATACACTCATATATAACATTATACACTATTGTTCACACACATAGATTCACATTGGGGAGAACTACATAGTACCAAGGTCTTCATTTGAGTATAATCTATGTAGGTAACACTCTTTGATAGAGGGGTCTTTGATGTCGACAATCTCTACACCATGAGACTACTACCTATTTTTTATAAGGTACCCTAACCTAAGGTAAAGGTCTAGGGTTTAAGTTATTAACAATGATAGATATCTTGTGTACGAGATCTGGATATATCAGACAAAAGGTAACAAAAACCCTAAATATACCCAAGTGGTAATATCATCATGTGGGAACTTGAACTAGGATTTGAAAGGGTATATTGATATAATGATCATTACATAAAAGATGTAGTTACATCATGATTTAAACAATTGCATTGATGCAAGTATTCATAGGTTGATGCTAGTGTCTAGGAAATTAGAAAAATATTTCAAGAATCTGATGACTAGTTCTTGAACACTAGATAGCCTATTTCCACACATGTATATCTTAGATCAATCTTTGTATCATTGTATAATAAAATTATTTTTATTTATTGTTATTATGCAATCCAAATATATTTTATCATTTTACTTTATATATTTAGTTTTTTTTCATAATTTAAAACTTAAATTGCATATCATAAACATAATTATTTAATTATCATTATTTATGAATAGTTTTACCCACTTTTGAATATTATATTCTTCCTAAAATATGATTCCAAAAAGGCTTAAACATTTGGTGAACCCAACATGATTGAGGACAAATATTTAGAATCTTATAGTATGAGTATTAAAGGATTTGATAACATTTCATGTAAGGTCATGGGATAAATTACATTGAATATTATTGTAGGAATTCACACCTTACCTAATCTCTTTCATGTTATGGAAAACTATTTAAACTATAACATATATTTGGGACACCATTGGATACATTATATATATATATATATATATATATATATATATATATATATATATATATATATATATATATATATATATATATATATGTATGTATGTATGTATGTATGTATGTATGTATGTATGTATGTATGTATGTATGTATGTATGTATGTATGTATGTATGTATGTATTCACATCCACATTCCATGCATGTTTAAATTTTTTCCATCAAGTATTTATTTACACATGTCCAATAGATATATACCCCTTCAAACACTGTGTAATGATCCATACACAAATACTTACAGGTGCCACAATCACAAAATTTATATTTTGGCTCTAGATATTTGCTAAAACATGTATATAAGAGTCAAATATTAGGTAAAAATTAATAAGTCATAACCCATCATATTTTCATAATAAATAGTACCAATTGGAAAAGCTTGGGTTTCTTATAAAAATGTGTAGACACTAAACATAAAAATTAATAACAAACCATGTGGTATAAAGTCTACATCATAATACATGCATATCCCTACTCCTTATTTTGAGTTACAACTTATTAATCCTGATTTAATTGATAAGAATGCTTCACCATCTATTAAAACATTAGATGAATTCTCTAATGATGAAACATTGTTAGATTACTTGGGGGCATATAAGGATTTCCCTTTTATCTATCATAAGAAAAGGTTTCCTATTTCTACTTCTACTCATTCTTACATTGGAAATAATTATGATTCCAATATCCCACATGATACAAATAATACTATTCCCATGGCTCCATTTATCATAGATAAATCCACATTGCTAAATAAAGAAACAATACCATATAACTAAGGAATAGATATAGAAAATATATCAATATTAATCATTGCAATGATGTAGAAGAATGAAGATAAAACCTATTATTAGGTCCTACATGATTTCACAAGTTTATTTACTTAAACTTATTCTAATATACCATTCATTGATCCATCTAGGGCAATGCACAATAACCTTATATATCAAGATGCCAAATTTGTCAAGTAAAAGATTCTTAAGATGCATCATAAGATAAAATTGTTTGTAAAAGATGAGATAAAAATACTTATAGATGTGGTATTAATTATATAAATTACACATTCTAGTTGGGTTTCTAATAAGTTCATGTTACAAAATCTAACAGTGACTTGGTGTTATATAGATTTTCATGATTTAAATAAAATATCCTAAAAAGATGATTTTACACTACCTAATATATACATGATTATTGATTATATTTCCATATATGATTCATTTTTCATTTATGGATGGATTTTCTTGTTATAATCAAATAAATTTTTATTCTATTGATCAAGAAAATATGGCATTCACCTCAACATGGGGAACATTTTGTTATACCATTGTTCCTTTTGGGCTTAAAAAGGCTAGAGCTACTTATCAAATGGAAATGGCATAAATATTTAATAAGTTTATTTATAACACTCTCAAATATTATTTTGATGATATTTTAGCCAAATATAAAGACTAGAAATATCATACTACATATTTACACAAGATATTTTAACATTTGAGAAAGTTTAATGTATGATTAAATCGAAAAAAATGTGTTTCTAGTATATCTTATGGAAAACTTTTGGGTTATATTATTTATCTTAATATTGAAGTTGATATAAAAAAATAAGTAAAATCCATTATTTAAATTCCCCCTCAAACTAATTTAAATCAATTATGGTGTTTACAAGGTAGAATGCAAGAAATTAGATGTCTTAATTATCAATTAGATGACATATACTAAATGTGTTTTGGATGAAATTTACCAAAAATGTTTTGATGCAATCAAAGAATATTTAACAAACCCATTAGTTCTTATGCTACCAATACCAAATTGACCATTGCTTATTTTTATTTTAGAAACTCACAAGGGCTTATTATCAAAATATGACAATGATCATAATGAAAGAGAAATTTATTATATTATCCGTCAACTATTTGGTTATGAATGTAACCATACAACAATGAGTATTAACAATGAAAAAATCACAAAACTATATTAGATGTAAAAAGATTCATGTTGTCATAAAATATGACCCATTAAATTGTCTTCTACATAAAAATCATCTCACAGGAAAAATATAAAAATGGGTAATGCAATTTACAAATTTTGATCTAAAATTTGTATCTCAAAAATAAACCAACTAGCCTCTATCAATTATTTAATCATTTTTAAATGACTGAGGGTTTTTGTGATGAGGTTGGATCCTATCATGTATTAGGGGACACATGGACTACATTTTTTGATAGATCTATATATATTATAGGTGCAGGTGCAAGTGTAGGTATTTTTTCCATACTATAAAGGGAAACTATATGCCATTTTCTTATTAATTAGATTTTCCATGTATAAATAATATAAAATAATATTAAACCTTGATCATTAGGTTATATATTTCAAAAAATATTTATGTGAAACATTTTTAAATTTATAGTGACTCCAAGTTAGTTGTTAATGAAGTTACAAATCATTATGAAAAAGGAGGATAATTTTATTCCATATAAGCAATGGTAGATAAATTGAAATAGAAATTTGGCACGTTTCATAGTGAATGTATCCCATGTAAGGATAATCATGATGTTTATGCAATGGAAAGTGTGGCATCATTGATTCCCTTGAATATTAATTATGATTACCTAAATTTTATAATCTAATAGTTACAAAAACCTAAAATTAAGCCATTTAAAAAGAAAACTTTCATGGTTCTTTCCATTACATGGAGTGCAATTTATAAATAAAAGTATGGTGATACACATAATTTCCTATATATATCATTTATACTAAATAATTTTAATAAATATGAAAAATTTAGAGTCCAATGGGAATCATTTTATTATGTTATTAGTGGGAATGCCTTGTTAAAAAGGGGTTTTTGTAGACAATTGCTTCAATGTACAAATAAAGAAGAAGAAAATTCTCTTCTAGAGATGCATGATAGTGATTGTGGAGGACATTTTAGTGGAAAATAAGTTTCCCAAAAATTATTATGTAAATATTACTATTATCCCACCATGTAACATGAATGTATCAAACATGCTAACTTTGTGTTCAATGCCAAAAATACTGTAATTAAACCATGCTTCATCTCATGAGTTACAACCAATTATTTCACCATGGTGATTTTACATTTGGGATTTGATTTTATTGTAAATATAGATATGGTATATTCAAGAGGCCATAGATTTATTATTATAACCACTAAATACTTTACCCAATGGGTGAAGGCAATTTCACTTGAGTTTACCACTAGATATGACATATACAAATTTTTGATGAAAAAATATTATTTACCAATTCAGTTAATCTTAATCCATTGTCACAGATAATGGACCATCATTTAAAAATAACATAGTAAATTTTGTTGTAACATATTTAAAATTAAACTTACCTTGTCTACACCATATTACCCATAGGGTAATGGATATGCAAAAGAGAAAAATAAAAATATTATTAAGATACTAGTAAAAATAGTCAAAATACCTAATAATGATTAGAATTGGCATATGGTTTACACTTTATGGGCATAATGTACTAGAATTCATACCCCTACTGAACCCAAACATTTTTCTTTGGTTTATGGTACCAAGGTAGTTTTACTAATTGAACTTAAAATCCCATCTTTATATAATTTTGTCAGGGATATTATTCAAGAATATGAGTATTGTGAAAATTCATTATGTTAGTTGGAATAATTAATTTTAAAATGCAAACAAGTTATTGAAAAACTATAGGTTTATTAGGATCACGTCAAACACGTGTATACCAAAAAGGTTTGACCAGGATAATTTAACATGCATGATTTAGTAATTAAAAAAAACCAAAATAATGCCAATTCATAAAAAAGACAAAAAGGGATACTCAAAGCAAACTAGTTAGTCCCTTTCATAATTATAGTTGAGTAAATGTATCTACCGCCTAGCTACACTCAAGGGAAAACTTTGTAATACCACCATGAACATTATGTACATTCACAAATATTACACACAAAAAAAATATTAAAAAAAACTCAAAAAATTAAAAAAAAAACTACTAATATCAAATAAAAATAGATAATAAAACTTATCTAATTGATGATATAAAATTAAAAGAAATAAATAAAATTATCATATTCTTTTATATTAAATTAAAAAAAGTAACAAAATTAATTTTTTGGTTAGTTTTAAATCAAAATTGAAAGTAACAAGAATGAATATCTAAAATAAACAATGTTAAATGTAAATGTTGAAATGAAAAAAAATAAAGTTGTTGTAGATATTAACACACCACATACACCTATAATTTTTATAAGAAAATAATACTCAATGAAGTAAGTGATTAAAAAAAGGAGAAAAATTATAAATAATTTAATATAAAAATACCGCATAATTTGTCATTCTTCCTCAGGTTGAGTGGGTCATTGCTCTGCCTTTGGAATAATACTAGAAATATTCCATAAATAAATTTTGGAAATGCTTGAATCCTTCGAAGTATCAATAATAAATGAAAGTGGTTAAAATATATTTAATAACAAAATATTAATCTAAAAATTATTTTTTTGATAATAACTCCCTAATTGAGAAGCTAACAAGTTGTATTTATAGTACTTCACAACTAACTTCTAAATCTAGCTAACAAGCAAACAAATCAAGCTTACCTTTAACATTTTTGTTATTATAGAAACAATGTCAGCCTCACTTTTTTTATGAGGAAATAGTTATCTATATTTATATGGGGTTGGTGAGATAATATATTTTGTAATCAAGGACACTCCCCTATGTTCTTTAAGGGAGACATTGAGCAATCTTGGAAAATTCTAGGGATTAATGTTTGCAATCGGCTCACCATACCATGTAAACTATTTACCCTATGTATTTATAGGATAGGTTATATTCCATCATCAATCATCCATACATATAGGATCACAAATGGTTGTTATTTCAATTCAAATATAAGGTATTGTAGTCATAATGGGCACATGAATATTATTCATTCTCTTTCAATCATGAAAATATAATTTATATCCATATAAATTAGTGTGATCCATTTTATTACAAATAATGTATGTTGAAGTTTAAAAACACTCAATGAACTAGGTATTACATATATCAAATCACTTTTTCAGTTTTGTCTTTCATTATAGAGGATGTATGATCGTGTCTAGTGACACTCAATAGCCTTCACATCACTTATAGAGAACCCATTGTCATTCTATCTTCTTTTGGATTAGTACATTGGGTATTTTTACCAGTTCATGATAGTTAGAATTTACATATTTCCAACTTAAGGGCTTGATTATTTATTCAAAAGATGTGACTTAGTCACTTTTAATTCACGAATCATTCAAATTAAAAAACCATCACTCCAAAGTTCATCAACTAAGTGGTATATTTATCCAATGCTTCACCTTATATTTATATGTTATATAAAAAAATTCCTCTCTCCTTACAATTTCAATCCTTCCTTACTCTCATTCCAATTTCAAAGTTAAGATTTTCCCATTTTTGTTTCAAATATAAACATTGGTTACTTCAAGTGTTGTAGGGAAATCTAAATTTGATTTTTTTACACACTTGGACTTTCCTCTCAGAATGAAAAGTGTGTGTACACACTCAGGTTTCATTTTTATCACTTACTGTAGTAATATCATTACAATAATAAATGTTGGGGATGTGCACACCTATATATGGTCATGGGTACTTGAAATTATTAACTCTTGACAAATTTTAAACCACTCAGCTTATGTGAAAATACATAAATCTTACTCATAATTCCTCCAGTCAGTTATCCATATATGACCTTGACCTTCAACTCACCATCAATACACTATACACAAATTTCTAATTCAAAATCCCAAACTACCTTATATAATCTCATATTACTTATAAATTTAGGATAGTTTTCCTTAATGTTTTAGGACATGCCCATACTAGGCAGATAATTCTATCTCTATAATGTTTTATAGATAATGTGACCTTGTCCACATGCCATTTAACACCTTAATTATAGGTTCAAAGTTTTTATTTGAGTCTTATTTAACCTATTACAAAGTTATTAAGTGGAAATGATTCAAAATAATCATTATCCAAAAAATCAAAACTTCAATTCAAAGGGAATGATTTCAATTTGACATCAATATACTTCATTATTTCACACTTAGATAATATGCCTTATTCTCTCCATGTAAGTATCAATCACTAGGAGTAGTCACAATTCAAGTCAAGATCTAAATTTATCATCCAACAAAGTTAACTAACTAAATGCATACATGTAGTTAAGGAACACAAATATACATTTAGAATGTGTGGGAGAACTATGTACGGATTGATTTTTTCATTGGATTTTTTGGGTATGTAGACAATAATCAATCATCAAAGGGGGTGATTGGGGTCAACTCAAGCCATTAAACTTCCCCTTCTCATTTTCAAGTTTTTAGTTCACACACATACACACAGAGTTTCCAAGGCAAGGAAAAGGAAAATAATGACTTGTATGTAATATCAACAAAATTTAAGTATATTAACCATCTTAGTATACAAATTCAAGTTGTATAATAATCATAGTCATTTCACAGTTAGGGCAGACATGTTTTTAGTCAAGGGATAAGGCTAACCCATGATATTGTCTAACGAGTGAAGATATACCCAAAAATATCCATAGAATCTACTTCAAAATGTAAGTTGTCATAGTCTAATCTTATCCCAATTTCTATTTTTAGACATCGGTTACAATCAACCACAAACTAGAAAAGTTAAGTATATCATTATTTATTGTACTTATAATTTTATCATATGCCACTTATCAATCAATTTCAATAATTTCTCATTTATATTAAAATTTATTCTTGAATATAATATATTATAATCTAAATAATCTATTAATGTTTTATAATTAGTAAGTAATAGTAATAAAAAATTAGAGTAAAATAATTATAAAACTAATACTTTTATTTTTATCCTTTTCTATAGATTTAGAATAGTCAATTTTATATATTTACATGTTCATGTGCAAGAACATGTGAAAATTTGAGAATGTGTATATGACCCTTAAACCTATGTTGTAACAAATGAGAAACATAGAAATGTGATATAAATGGAGATGTAATGAGATCAATTTAAAATGTTGTAAATATGAAACAAATTACAATATATTTTTAAAATATTTTAAAAAATTATATAAATATTTATTTTTTATTATTAATACTGGACTTCTAATGTTTTATAAAATGTATTTAATATTAAAATCAAAACTTTTATGAATCAAGAAATTTAACAAAAAGGAAATGCAATGCTTCATATTTTATGACATTCCATTACTTCATAATATTATTTACAATTGATGCATATTTCCTCTTACTTGCACAGGGCCTTAAATGTAAAATTAAACATTGCGACATATAAACATTTTATTTTTATGGTAATGAAACATTCTAATTATTATTAAATAATTTTATTTGTAGATTTTCCAAATTTAAAAGTTAGAAGGAAATTAAAACAAAATAAAGAAAACAGGAATGGTGTTTCCTGTCATGTTGTTAATTTTGGATGATAATACATGCAAATACATCTTGTCATTGAATTTATTGCAACTCATCCATAAAATATTATAAAAATATATTACACTATGATAAACCATTTTATTAGATGAAAAAATCAATAAAAATATTGTGTTTGATGTAGAAAATATAGACCAACTCTTAGAGGCCATAACTTTTGATCTGTATCTCTATTTGATCTCTTTCACACACCAAAACAACTGTCTCAAAAATTATGTTTACTCCCTAAGCGGCACTTTCCACGTAGAGGTGTTTTCGATATTTTCTATAAGATAAAAGTGACCATTTGAGGGTTCAAAATTATAGTTTATTGATTTTTTCATTTTTTTTTCTATTTTTATAACTTGTATATTTTGATGACTAGACATGAACTTAAGTTGAAATTCATACAATAGGCTAATTTTAGTGTTTATATTATTTTAATAGATTTTTAGAGCTATGCATGTGAAACTTACTAAAAATAGTAACTTCTAGAAATAAATATTTTTTTAGATTTTAGTTTTTTTTTACATGTCAACTCTAATTTTGAGTTGAAGCTTATTTAAGCATGGTTTAGGTTTGTAATTATTTAAATTCATTTAATATTAATCAATACTGGTTATTATTTCAGATCTTGGTCTATTCATAATTTATTGTCATGAGAGTTTTAAGTTTCATTATCTGGTATTAGAGCAAGGATGAATCTTGGAGGAGTAAGAAATGGAGAGATGATGAGGAGTTATTGCAAAGATGAACCATAATATACAATTTTTATAAAGGAAAGTGCAAAAATTAATAGAGGTTATAACCAATCAGAGAAGAAGACAAGGTGGTGTGAAGCTAAAAAAGACACATATCATGATGAAAAAATTCAACAAGAAGAAGAATAGCAAGATCAACCACCATCGATAGAAGAGAGGATGGTTTGAGCTTTAAAAATAAGAAATAAAGGAATCAAGTTTGATGTTAGATATTATATAGGTAGTTTAAAACCATAAGAGTTGATAGATTAGATGAATAGCATAAAAACATTCTTTGAGTGGAAGACTATGAGAGAAGATAAGAAGGTAAAGTTTGTATGTATGAAATTGAAAGGTCATTCAATGATTTAGTGGGATCACCTACAGAAAGAAAGATAGAGAAAAGGTAAAGGGAAGACTAATACATAGAAAAAGGTGGAGAAGAAGCTGAAGGAGAAATTTCTTCTTATGGATTATGCACAAACCTTATATAAAAGATTTAAAAATTTGAGACAAAAAGATCACGACATACAAGAGTTTACAGATGACTTTTATAATAATTCCATACGAGTGGAAAATGATGAAATAAAATATAATATGGCTACAAGGTATGTAAATGGTTTGAAATTTACTATTCAAAATGAATTAATAATGCATAAAATACTTAGCATGGAGGAGACTTATCAATTAGCTTTGAAGGCAGAAGAAAAACAAAATAGACATAATTTCATAAGAACATCTCTTGGTCTAAAAAGAGGTAGATCCCCTCTAATAAGGGGACAAGGTGGGTTTAATAACATCAAAGGTGGGTCTAATACTAATAGATTTGAATCATCATGTGGTGAAAAAAGATAAGATGAGAATAGGTAAGGGTTTCAATACCAACAAAAAGGAAGAGGGTTCCAGAGAGGATGAGGTTATGGTGGTGCTAGAGGATGGTTCTCGAATAAATATATATCTTATGTTAGTTATAGGTTTAGAGAAGAATGGCATAGGGCATTTGAATGTCCACACTATCAAAATCAAGAAAGAAGGCAAGAGGATCACCCTAGAGTGAATCTAGTTGAGGCTAGGATAGAAGAGCAAAATACTAAATTTGCACTAGTGGATGTTGGAGAGAATCTCATGATGAGATAAAAAATGATGGTTCTAAGGAAGGAACATGTGTAGAATAAATAAGGTGGTGATGCATGGTTGTGATTAAACATTTTTCAAACAAGATGTACTTTGGGTGGAAAGGTATGCAAAGTAATTATAGATGGTGATAGTTGTAAAAATATGGTTTCTAAAGAAATGATAGAGAAATTACATTTTCAATGTGAAAAGCATCATAATCCTTATTGGATTTCATAGTTTAAGAAAGGAAATGAGGTTATAGTAGATAAATGGTGCTTAATCAAGTCTTCTATAGAAAAAAATTATAATGATGAAATATGGTGTGATGTTATTCTAATGGATGCATGCCATATGTTATTGGGGAGATCATAGAAATTTGATAGAAAAGTAAATCATGATAGAGCAAAGAACACATACACTTTTTGGAAAGGTGGTACAAAGGTAGTTTTGTTACCTCTTAAAGAGGAAGAGAAGGCAGAAAGCATGCTCTTTACTAGAGAATTTATCCAAGATATGATGTTGGCAAGTTATTATTATGTATTAGTTATAAATAATGAATACACAAAAATGATGAAAATACCAACAAAAATAACAAAAGTGTTGAAATAATATGAAGATTTTATGCCTGATGAGTTACTAGATGGTTTAACACTGAAGAGAGATATTCAATGTCCCATTGATTTAATTCTAGGATGAACTCTACCCAATCAAGTAGCTTATAGGATGAGTCTAGTAAAACATGTAGAATTAAATAAATAGATTATTAAGTTTCGAAGAAAGAATTCGATAAGGGAGATTATGAGTCCATGTGCAATAGTAAAATTTATAACTCCAAATAAATATGGAAGATGGAGAATGTGTGTGGATAGTAGAATAATTAATAAAATTAAAATCAAGTATATATTTCCTATACCTTGTTTAGATGATATGATAGATGTACTTTTATGAGAAAAATGGTTTACCAAGATTGATCTAAGGAGTGGTTATTATCAGATTCAAATTCATGAAGGAGATGAGTGTAAAACTACATTCAAGACTAGGGATGGATTATATGAGTGGATGGTGATGTCCTTAAGATTATCTAATGCACCTAGCACATTTATGAGGATGATGAATATAGTGCTATGAGAATATATTGTTAAGTTTGTGGTTGTTTATTTTTATAACATTTTGATATTTAATAAGACTAAAATAGAACACTTACAACATTTGAGAACGGTACTGCATTTGTTAAGAAATGAGAAGTTGTATGCAAATTTGAAAAAGTGTTAGTTTATGCAGAGTAGTTTGGTAATCTTGGGATTTGTAGTTTTAGTAGATGGTGAGATAATAGATGAATAAAAGATAAATGCAATTGTTAAGAGTCCTAGTCTAAAAAGCATTACAGATGTAAGAATTTTCCATGGTTTACCAAATTTTTATAGAAAATTTACTAAAATTTTTAATAATATTGTGGCACCAATAATAGATTGCATGAGAGGAAAATAATTTTCATGGAGTAAAGCAACCACAAAAAGATTTTAATTTTTGAAGAAAAAGTTACAAAAGTACCAATTTTAGCATTATCAGATTTTAACAAAGTGTTTGAGGTTGATTGTGATGCTTCATTTATGAGAATTGGTGTTGTGTTGAGTCAATAAAGAAATTCAATAACATATTTTAGTCAGAAATTAAATGAAGTGAGAACAAAGTATTCTACCTATGATGTTAAACTTTATAAAATTTTGCAAGCATTAAGACATTGGAGGCATTACCTAGTTCCTAAAGAGTTTATCGTATTTACAAATGATGAGGATTTGAAGTATGTGAATACATAAAAGAAGTTGAACAGTAGGCATGCAAAGTGGGTATCATTCTTACATGGGTATACTTTTGAATTAAAACATAAATACAAAAAACAGAATCAAGTAGCTAATGCATTGAGTAGGAGATTAGCATTATTAACTACTATGGTAAGTGAGGTAGTTGGATTTGAAGTTATCAAACAATTATATGATACTGATCCATATTTTGGCAAGGTAGATGAGTAGTGAAGGAATCCATTAACAAGAGGGACAGATACTATTCATGGTATCTTATAAAATAAGGTTATCTCTTCAAAGGGAAATAATTATGCATTCCAGTTGGGTCTCTATGAAACAATATCATAAGATAATTGCATAGTGGAGGTTTGCCTAGACATTTTAGTAAGATAAAGATGATATATTTGGTGGAGGAAAAGTATTTTTGGCCAAAGATGAAGAGACATGTGACAAGGTATGTTTCTACATGCAGGATATGTCAGGTGGCTAAAGGACATGCACAAAATACTAAACTATACATGCTATTACCAATTCCAAGAGGACCATGGACATATTTGAGTATGGATTTTGTGTTAGGATTACAAAATACATAGAGGTAATGATTAAATTTTTATTGTTGTATACATATTTTATAAAATGGTTCATTTCATTGCATGTTAGAAAACTAATCATACCACTAGAGTTGTAAAAATATTTTTAAAGATATTGTGAGATTGCATGGTATTTCAAAAACTATTACTTCAGATAGGGACATGAAATTTTTAATTCATTTTTTGAGGACTTTATGGAATAAGATGGGTACTAAGCTATAATTCAGTAGTATATATCACCAAAAAATAGATTGATTGATAGAAGTTTTGAATAGGAGCTTGGAAAATTTATTGAGATGTATATTGGGAGAGAAGCCCAAGTAATGGGACTTGGCTTTACCATAATCTCAATTTACATATAGCAGTTTAATGAATAGATCAACAAGAAAATCACCATTTTAAATTATTTATGGGATAAATATTACGAGTATTTTATATTTGGTAAAATTTCTAATTGCAAATCAAATTAGTGATGATGCAGAAGTATTTTTAGAGCATATACAATAGTTACAAAGAGTAAGAACAAAGTTGTAGGAAAGTAATGAAAAATATAAAATATTAATAGATGTCAGAAGAAAACCCAAGGTATTTGAAGGAGATTTGGTAATGGTTTATTTTAGGAAAAAAATATTTCCAAAAGGCACATACAACAAGTTGAAGTACAAGAAAATTTGTCCATACAAAATTGTGAAGAAAATCAATGACAATGCTTATGAGATGATTTTACCATAGAATTTTGATCTCTACAATATTTAATGTTTCATATGTATATGAATTTAATGGAGAATATGGTTAAGGTGATGAAGATGAAGAATTAAATTGGCAGCAATATGTTCCAAAAAAGAAGGAAAAGATAGTATAGGTTTTGGATATGAAGATAGTAAACACAAGGCAAGGGAATTATAATAAGTATTTAGTCTTGTGTAAAGGATAACTGTAACAAGACAACACTTGAATTACAAAATGTGAGCTAAAAAAGATTTACAAAGAAAAATGGTAGTAATATAATCAGGGCAACTTGTAAGAGCTGAGTTATTTTCAACCTAAGGAGAATGATGTAGAAAAATGGACCAAACTTTCAGAGGCCCTAAATTTTAAACCATAGCTCCATTTGAGATTTTATATGCACAAAAAGGACCATTTCAAAAAGTTCATTTCTACCCCAATTTTTTCTCTCTATTTAGAGGTGTTTTCTATATTTTTTGGAGGTCAAACGTGACCATTTGAGGGTCTAAAATTATAGTTTATTGATTTTTTATGTTTTTTTTTCTATTTTTAAACATTTTATATTTTTATGACCAAATGTGAATTTTAGTTGACATTTTTTCAATAGGTTACTTTTAGTGTTTAGATTATCTTGGGATACTTTTAAAGTTACACGTGTTTGCATGCGAAACTTACTAAAAATAATAGCTGTTAAAAATAAATGTTTTTTTTTAGAATTTAGCTTTTTTCAAATTTTTGTATGTCAACTCTAATTCCAAGTTGAGGACTATTTAAGCATGGTTTGGGTTTGTAATTATTTCAATTCATTCAATATGAATCGATACTAGTATTGTTTCATATTTGTGCCTATTGATAATTCATTATCTTGATAGTTTTCAGTTTCATTAGTGTTGGTTTAAATTTTGTGGATCATGTATAAAATTTTAGTTTAAATTTTAAGTTACTTATTAAAAAAAATCTGTGATGGATAGTGAGAAGTGTTTGGTTTTTCAAATCTTCAATTTTTTATTAAAAAAATAAATTCATTATTATAGTAACAAATCCCACAATGGTGTTAATAGAAATTGAATGAATATTTTCATAATACCTTGAATATAAAGTGGATTTTGTATTTATGGAGTATATATTTCATAATATCTAGTAACCTAAACTCTTAGATAGGTCATTTCAAAAAATAAACCAACCATGCATTACAACATGGACAATCCTTAAGAAATTTACAAACATGTATTTGTCAAAGCTTTTATAGTTGTCATGTTTTAAACATTCCTACTAGGTTGTATGGATTAATTTGAAGTACTATGAAGACTACTTCATTGGGATTCTGTTTTAAGGTTGTGTTCTATAGTTTGATAGAGTCTATATTGGTTTATTTGAAATGATTCTCTTACCTCTTGGTTTCGAGTATGAAGCTCAAATGATGATAATTTTAAAATATCTTTTACAATTCCTTTTGTTCCACCTTTATGTTTTGGATTTGTACTTACTATGGATTTTTATTGAAGGTTTTGAGAGACAAATAGTCCTAATCTCTTTATTTATTCATACATTTAAATTACTAATAACAAACACCTAATAACTAGTTAATTATATGTATTCTTATGGTAAACTTGTTATCTTGTTAAAGATTTTCTATTAGGTTTCACATACTCCAACTGGCACAAAAGAATTATTTATTATCACTATAAATGAATTGTTATATTTGATTAAGAAAGGAAATGTAATTTCTAATGTGAAATTTCTATGAACTTATCAAAAAGACCAATTTTGAACAATTATTCCTTGATAACACTAATTGTATCCCCATAAATTATGTCAAAAATGATAAGGGTTGTTAAACATCTTCACTTAGTTAATAATAACAATCCCAAGTAGTGTCTAATGATATATGTAATAGGAGCAAGAAGAATTTTGAGTAGTAGTTATATTTATTGTGAATTAAAAATTAACTAAATCAATCGCTTTTACCAAAACCTAATCACTTAAAAATTTCTAATATCAAATTAAAACTTATAATTAAGACTTATTCGAATTGATGTGTGTGTGTGTGTGTGTGTGTGTGTGTGTGTGTGTGTGTGTGTGTGTGTGTGTGTGTGTGTGTGTGTGTGTGTGTGTGTGTGTGTGTGTGTGTGTGTGTTAATAGGTTCCAAACAAATCATCTTTACTACAAAGATTTACATTATTATAAAAAAAACACTAACCTCCACTTTTTTATGAGGAAAGAGTTAAATATCTTTGTATGGGGTGGGGAGGGGGTAGGTATATTATATTTCTTAATCGAGTACACTCCCCTAAGATGTTCGAGGGAGACATTAAGCAATCTCAGGGAAATCTAGGGACTAATATTTGAATGTTGACTCACCGTACTATGCAAGCTATATCCCCTATTTATTTATAGGAAAGGTATGAGTCCATTATCAAGTATCCATATATATAGAATCATAAATGGATGTTATTTAAATTCAAAACTATTGGTATTATAGTCATAATGGGGGAATTAAAATTCTTCATTCTCTTTCAATAATTCAAATATAATCTAGATCCATCTACAACAATGTGATCAATTTTATTACAGGTAATGTACTTAAAGTCTAGAAACACTCAAAGAACTAGGTAATACTTTTAGAGAATCAATTTTATGGTTATATATTTTGTTACAGATGATGTACAATCACATTTCACACACACACACACACACACACACACACACACACACACACACACACACACACACACACACACACACACACACACACACGCACAATTTTCTTATATTAAATCAAAATAATAATAAACTTATTTTGTTTGTTGTTATTTAATGAAAAATTAAAACAACATGAATGAATAGCTAAAATCCAAATGTGAAAAGTAAATGTTGAAGTGAAAAAAATTAAAGTAGTTGTAAATCTAAACACACCACATACACCTGTAAAGATTTATAAGGAAATAATAATTAATGGAAGAAGTGATAAAATTTGAAAAGAAATGAAAATAATTTAATCTGAAAAAGCCACACAAATTATTTTTCTTCCTCATGTTGAGTGCATCATTACTCTACCTTTGGAATAGAAATAGAAATATTCCATCAAGAAAGTTTGAAAATGCTTCAATCTTTCAAATTCTCACTGATAAATTAAAGTGCTTACAAGGTTTTTCATAGATAAATACAACTCAATTTTTTTTTTCAAATAATAACTCCCTTATTCAAAATGGAATAGGTTGTATTTATAATACATCATTCACAAACGCTTCTTAATATAGTTAATAGGTTCCAAACAAATCATCTTTACTACAAAGATTTACATTATTATTAAAAAAAACACTAACCTCCACTTTTTTATGAGGAAAGAGTTAAATATATTTGTATGGGGTGGGGAGGGGATAGGTATATTATATTTCTTAATCGAGTACACTCCCCTAAGATGTTTGAGGGAGACATTAAGCAATCTCAGGGAAATCTAGGTACTAATATTTGAATGTTGACTCACCATACTATGCAAGCTATATCGCCCATTTATTTATAGGAAAGGTATGAGTCCATTATCAAGCATCCATATATATAGAATCATAAATGGATGTTTTTTCAATTCAAAACTATTGGTATTATAGTCATAATGGGGGCATTAAAATTCTTCATTCTCTTTCAATAATTCGAATATAATCTAGATCCATCTACAACAATGTGATCAATTTTATTACAGGTAATGTACTTAAAGTCTAGAAACACTCAAAGAACTAGGTAATACTTTTAGAGAATCAATTTTATAGTTATATATTTTGTTACAGATGATGTACGATCACATTTATGACACTCAACAACCTTCACATCATTTTAATAGAACCCATTATCATTCCATATTATTTTAGATTAGTACACTGGGTATTTTGCTCGATTCATGGAAATTGGAATTTGCATATTTATAGTGAACAAGGGATTGATTAGTTATTCAAAACATGGGACTTAGTCACTCTCGATTCACCAATCATTCAAATTAAAGTACCATCTCTCCATGCTCATCAACTAAGGGGTAGATTTATCCAATCCTTCATCTTGATTTTATATGTTATAGGGAAAAAATGTTTTCTCTCCCTATAGGTGTGCTCATTCCTTGCTCTATTTCCATTTCAAAATTTCAAAGTTATTGTTTTTCTTTTCTTAAAATATAACACGGATTACTTCATGTGTTATTTTGTATGGATTTCTAAATATGAATGCTCTTAACATTTGGAGTTTCTTTCAAAATAAAAAGTGTGTACACACTCAAGCTTTATTTGTCTTCTTTACTATAGTAGTTTTATTACTATAATAAATTATGGTGATACACATGCTTGAATATGGTCATAGGTATTTGAAAATATTAATTCTTGACATATCATAAACCACTCAGCTTACATCAAAATACATGAATCTTATTCATAATTCCTCTAGTTAGTTATATATAAACGGGCTTGACATTTTATTCTCCATCACTCCACTATACAATAATTTCATATTTTAAATCTAAAACCACCTTATACTACTCTAAGATTATTTATTAATTCAAGATAGTTGTCCCTTAATTTCTAGTATAGGTTCACACTAGGCAGATAGGTTCATGTCTACAACCTTATTTAGATAGTGTCACCTTGTCCACATGTGATTTATGAATTAACGTCTAAATAAAAACTATTTATATGAATCTTCCTAAGTTTATTTCAAAGTCAATGAGAATAAATTATTTAAAGTGATAACAAATATGGTATTCTTCAATAGTACCTATCAATCACTATGAGTGGTCACAAATCAAGTCTGAAGCATCTCAAACAAGTTAAGAGATAATATTGTCAACTATCAAAGTGAAATAACAAATTATTATATTTAGTAAAGGAACACATTTATACATTCAAAATTCATGGGATAACTATGTATGGCTTGATTCTCTCATTGCAGTATTTCGATACATAGGCAACAATCAATCATCAAAGGGGTAATTAGGGTAAACTCAACGCATTAGACTTCTCCTTATTTTTTCAAGTTTTTCATTTCCATAAGTACACTTAGGTTTCCAATGAAAAGATAAGGAAAATGATTATATATATTAGACACCAAAAGAAGTAAAATATCTCAACCGTCTTAGTAGACACTTTGAAGTTGTAGAATAATCATAGTTTTGTCACTATTAAGGCGAACAAGTTTGCATTCAATGGATAAGGCCAACCTATGTTGTTGTCTAGAGAGCAAAAATTTGTCGAAAAATATCCATAGATTCTACCTCTAAATTTGAGTTATCATAGTGATGTCTCAGCTTGACCACAAACTAGAAAAGCTAAGTATCTCATTATTTGTTCTAATTACTATTTTTAGCATATGCCATTTATCAATAGATTTTAATCAATTTTGATTTACATTCAAAATTATGCTTAAATGTCATATGTTCTAATCTAAAAAATCTATTAATATTTTATACTGATTAAATAATATTAAATAAAAAATAGAGTAAAATATCAATAAAATGAGTAGTTTTATTTTTATCCTTTTTAATAGATTTAGGATAATCTATTTTCTATATTTACATGTTCATGTGCATGTTTTAGAATGTGTTTGTGACCCTTCAACTTATGTTACAAGAAATGAGAAATAGAGAAAATAATAAAAATAAAAACATAGCAAGATCAATTAAAATTGTTGAACATAAAAAACACATTATAATATATACATATTATTTTTTAAATATTTTTTTTAAAAACAAAAAAATCAATTATATTTTGGAAAACGTCTATAAATTTTTATTTTTTATTTATTACTATTAATATTTAAATTTTAATATTTTATTAAATATATATAATATTAAAATCAAAACTTTTGTAAATTAACAAAATTAGTGAAAGGAAATACAATGCCTCATATTTAATGACATTCCATTACTTCATAATATTATTTACAATCGATGCATGTTTCTTCTTACCTACACATTTCCTTTTAAGTAATGAAACATTCTAAATATTATTAAATAATTTTATCCATAAATTTTGAAAAATTAAAAGATAAAAAATAAATTAAAACAAAACAAAGAAACAGAATGGTGCTTCCTGTCACGTTACTAATGTTGCTATTTTTGGCCGATAATACATGAAAAGGCAGCTTGTCATTGCCTTTTTCCAGTTCGGCGATCAACTAGAGAACAGTGTTTCCCGTCGTCATGTTATTTTTGACCGATAATACATGCAAAGGCAGCTTGTCATTGTATTTCTTGCAATTTGACCATCGACTATCATAAAAATATATTATACTAGAACAATTTTATTAGATGAAAAAGTCAATTAAAATAGTGTTGGTTAAAATTTTGTAGACTGTGTATAGCATTTCAATGTTAATTGTAAGTTACTTGTTATTAAAATTTTGTCTGTGCTCGACGGTAAGAAGCGTTTAGTTTTTCAAATCTTGAGTTTTTTTGAAAAAAGTTAATGCACCATTATGGTGATAGTCGTTTTCTATTTTTAACTTACGTAATTTCTAGTACTCCATACACCTAGATAGGTCCTTTAATAAAACAAACAAACCATGCGTTACAGACATGGAAAATCAGCAAGAAATATCCAATCTTGTGTTTGTCAAAGCTTCTATAGTTGTCATGTACTATCATTACCCACGAGATGGGCAAGACTTTGACAATACACTTTCTTTTCTCAGATTAGTATGCATAAGATTCAAAATAGAATCTAAACTGACAACTAAGCCACTCCACTTCTCTCCTACTATATCGGTATCTTTGTTTCAGTGACCTAAAATATTAACAAAATCTTTTTATAGTGTCATAAAATTTTAATGACAGATTATTTACTCAGGAGTTTTCCAAAAAAGCCAGGACTATTTATCTTTAAAGGATAATCTGAGAGACCCACCTAATTTCCCATTTCATGCCATATAATATTTAGATAAAATTTATTGTATTTTATGGTTCAAATTATATGGTACCATAAAATTTATTAAATTAAATTGGAAGCATATGAAATCAAGTCAAGTGTTACTATTGTTAATTATCAAAATCAAATAACTAGATGCATACATGTAGAAAAGGAGCACAATTGTACGTTCAAAATTTATAGGAGAATCTATAGTGCAAAAAATGGACGAAAATATGAGAAAAACAAGATTATGAGAAGTTACACATACAAAATGGAATATATATATATATATATATATATATATATATATATATATATATATATATATATATATATATATATATATATATATATATATATATGAGAAAAACAAGATTATGAGAAGTTACACATACAAAATGAAATATATATATATATATATATATTCCATTTTGTATGTGTAACTTCTCAATGCATTAATTAAAATCATTAAAATTTAACTATAGACATAATTAAAACATTTAAATTTATATTAAACACAACAAATTTTAAAAATATTAATTATTGAAACATAAATATAATTTTACAAGAATAAATATATTCAATGATTTTTTTTATTTATAAATATGAAAAATACTTATCATACAAATTTTTATTTAATGAAATCTGTGTTTTCGGAGTCTTGTTTTTACCCAATTTCAACTATCAGATTCTAATTACAATGAACCACAAACTAGAAAAATAAGTATCTCATTATTTATTGTACTTACAATTTTTAACATATACCACTTATCAATCATTTCTGATTTACATTCATATATATACTTAAATATAATATATTTTAATTTGAATGATTTATACTTATTAAATAATATTAAATAAAAAATAGAGTAAAACAATTATAAATTTAACAATTTTATTTCTATTTTCTATATTTATATCAATAAATAAGAAATGGAGAACCCTGAAAGAAATAGAAACATGATGAGCTCAATTAAAAATATTGTGAATAGGAAACAAATTACAATATATACCTATTATTTTTAAAATATTTTTAATAAAAATCATAAATTCAATAATATCTTTAAAAAATTATATAATTATATAGTATATAATTATATATTTTTTATTATTAATATTTAAATTATAATATTTTATTGAATATTTAAATATATAATATTAAGTACAGTTTCATCAATAACTTGTTTGAAGTTTGTTAATTTTTGTTTCTTTTGTCAATGGTAAAAGCATTCCATGTATTCTTTAAAGTTATATCTTTCTCTCCATTTTTACAAGGTTACGGTACCTTTTTAAATCAATTTAATCACCCTATCAAATAAAAAATTGAAACGTTTATAAATTAAAAAATTAACGAGAAAGAAATACAATGTTTCATATTCTGACATTCCATTACTTCATAATATTATTTACAATCGATGCATGCTTCCCTTACCTACACAGACCATAAACATACAGTTAAACATTGCAATATATGAACAATTTATTTATTTAATATATTATTTTATTTTGTTTTTTTATGGGTGGGGAGTGGGGTGCGAACGGGAAATGAAGCATTCTAAATACTATTAAATGTAAAATAAATAAAGAAAACATGTTTCAAGGCAGCCTGTCATTGCATTTCTTGCAACTCGGCCATCAACTGAAGAATAGGGTTTCCTATCATGTTGCTATTTTTGACCGATAATATAAGTAAAGGAAGCTTGTTGCAATTCTTGCAACTCGGCTATCAACTATCATAAAATTATATTATACTTAGAACAATTTTATTAGATGAAAAATGATTTAAAATAGGGTGTTGTTTTAATTTTGTGGACTGTGTATCGCATTTCAATTTTAATTGTCAGTTACTTGTTATTAAAAATTTGTCTGTGCTGGGCAGTGAGAAGTGTTTTCTCTTTCGAATCTTCAATTTTTTTGAAAAAAAGTAATCCACCATTATGGTGACAGTTGTTTTCTATTTTATAACTTCTGTAATTTCTAGTACAAACACCTAGATAGGTCCTTTCAGAAAACAAACAAACCATGCATTACAGACGTGGACAACCCGCAAGAAATTTCCTATCTTGTATTTGTCAAAGCTTCTATAGTTGTCATCTACTATCATTACCCACGAGATGGGCAAGACTTTGACATTACACTCTTTCTGTTTTTAGTTTAGTATGCATAAGATTCAAAAGAGAATCTAAACTGACAACTAAGCCACTACACCTTTTTCATACTAAATTGGTTCCTTTGTTTCAGTGACCTAAAATATTAAGTTAATCTTTTTGTTTAATTTGACAGTGTCATAAAATTTTGATTACAGATTATTTATTCAACAGTTATCTTAGAAAGCCAGGACTATTTAAGAATCCCACCTAATTTAACATTTCATCCCATACAATTTTAGATAAAATACATATGGCACCATAAAATGAAAATATATTGTATTTTATGGTTAAAATTACGGTTTAGGTCATACATACTAGCCTGATCTACATCTTTGTCTTAGAAATTGGAATTAATTTCTCCATCTCTTGTTCCGCCTCCCTCATGCACGCTGTTTCGCCTCCCTGATGAATGCAGTGTCAGTTCTCTACGCTTGCATGCACAATTGCAGTTAAAAATTAGTTTATTTAAGCAGTTAAAGATTAGTTTATTCAAGCAGTTAAAGATTAGTTTATTCAAGTTCTTTGTTTGTTTTCATTCTATTTATGTAAGCCAGCTCACAATTTTTAGACAGAGAAAATAATAAGAATAAAATGTTATGTTGTGGAGCTAAAAGCTTCACTGATGCAAACATGGACGAGGTTGGTGAGTGTCACAGTAACCAGCGTCGGTCAGGCCAACCGACGTCAGTCAGGGGTAGACAGGAAGCAACCAACATCGGTCATAGATCGGCCGACGTCGGTCATCTCCAGACAGACAGCGACTGACGTCGGTCGCCTGTGCAGTTCCAGAACTGTTAGTTACATGAACAGTTTGTTTAACGAACTGATTATTTGCATGTAAAGACTAATTTTAGTCTTGGAGCTGCGTTTCTAATTATTGTAATTAGAAGTCTAATTATTATTTGCATGGGATCTATATAATAGACTCATGGGGCTGTATTGGAATTTGTAGAATCAGAAGGGTTCTATCCAAGGAACAATCATAAGGACTTGGTGAGGCAAGGACAAGGGTTCTTCTGGGTGTGTAAGATCTAGGTCAGCAGGTGTGCAAGGCCAGGTTGATCTGTGGTATAGCAAGATCAGGTGAGATCTACATGGTAAGTAAGATCAGTTGATCTACAGGTGCACAAGATCAGGTGAGATCTACTTGGAGTATGTGGTGTACTCAGACTTAGAGTATGTGTGTGTACTCAGTGATACTGGCAGTATTGTTACTGACTGGTTGAAACACCAACTCAGTTATTGAGTTGATTGTGTTTGTAATTGAGAGAGAGAACTCTTGAGGGAAGATTACTGGTACGCCCAAGAGCTGTGGAAAGAGTGTGATCTCTTCATTGTATTTCCTTCTAGATGATTGTTTCTGAATTCTAATTACTTATCATTCTGGTTAAATTCTATGTTTAGTTGCTTATACAAAGGTAATCAAGTGTGCTCTTAGTGAGCATGGATCCTAACAATTGGTATCAAAGCTTGGTTAGGTACACTAATCGGTGGTTAGAGCGTGTTAAGTGTTTGTTGATTACAGGTCACTCTCAGGGGTTTTTGATTGAGTGGGAGTATAGCAATGGCAGAAGAAAGTACACTAAGAATGGAGGAACTCAATAGCAAGAATTCTCAATTACAAAATTATGGAAAGAAAGAGCAGGTAAAGAAAGATTGTTGGTTGGTAGAAGTTCAGCATGAAAGAAATGAAGAAGCAGATGTTACAGGTATTTTTGCACAAGATGCTCTTATATGTTCCTTGGATAAAGTACGATCTTGGATAATAGATTCTGTTGCCTCTTTCCATGCAGCCCCAAATAGAGTATTTTTCCATGATTATGTCCATGGAGACTTTGAAAAGATTTATTTAGGGGTTGGTGAGCCTTGTCAAATTGTTGGTAAAGGGGAAGTGCGGCTGAAATTGCAGACGGGCAACACATGGGTGTTGAAGGATGTCATACATGTCCTAGTCTTGAAGAGGAGTCAAAATTTGGGTGATGAGGGATGCACAGTAACTCTCACAGTGAATGCACTTGAATTAGCATGTGGTAAGAAAGTAGGTACTCTTTATCTATCTACTTGTATTACTGATTCACCTTCTGTTGCAAAGATGTGGCTCTGTAGGCTTGGTCACATGAATGAGAAGGAGATGCATGTTCTTAAGAGAAAGTCTGATGTCTTTGACAAACTTAAGAACTAGAAAGCCTTGGTTTCCATGGAGAAGATGATGGACAAAGATCAGTCACAGGGGCTGAATAATTTTGAGCAGGGCAATTTGGATAGGGTTTTGATCCAAAGTGAGCTCGTGGGTAAAAAGTCATCACTCACAAGGAAACACAGTTATCAACATCAGTCAAGTGAGAATCGACATCAATCAGGCAGATACCGACGTCGGTCATGTGCAAACCAAAGTCAGTGGTGTCGGACAGTTCTCAGCAAGTTTGTGGCCAATCTAGGAAAGAAGCACTAGAAATAGTTCAGTGGATTCTTAGGTATCTAAGAGGGACCAATAACAGGGATTCATGCTATGCAGGGTCAGGGACTTCTCTACATGGGTATGTAGATTTGTTTATGGCAGGTTACTTGGATGACAAGAGAAGCATTACAAGATTTGTGGTGGTTGGTCTTCAAGATTGAGCTTGAAGAGGGATACAAGCTAGGAAACAAAATTAGATGATGTATAAGTATAGGTATAGGTGTAGCTATTTATCTCCAAGTGGGAGATTGTTAGGTTGTGAAGCTAAAAGCTTCACTGATGCAAACATGGAGGAGGTTGTTAAGTGTCACAATAACTGGCGTCAGTCAGGCCAACCGACGTCAGTCAGGGGTATATAGGAAGCAACCAACATCAGTTATGGATCGGCCGATGTCGGTCATCTCCAAACAAATAGCGATCGACGTCGGTCCCCTGTACAGTTCCAAAACTGTTAGTTACATGAACAACTTGTTTAACAAACCAGTCATTTGCATGTAAAGACTAATTTTAGTCTTAGAGTTGTGTTTCTAATTTTAGTCTAATTATTATTTGCATGGGATCTATATAATAGACTCATGGGGCTGTATTGTAATTTGTAGAATCAGAAGGGTTCTATCCAATGGAGAATCATAAGGACTTGGTGAGGCAAGGACAAGGGTTCTTTCAGGTGTGTAAGATCTAGGTTGACAGGTGTGTAAGGCTAGGTTGATTTGCGATATAGCAAGATTAGGGAGTTCTACATGGTAAGTAAGATCATTTGATTTGTAGGTTGTTGCAAGACCAGTGAGATCTACTTGGAGTACGTGGTGTACTCAGACTTGGAGTATGTGTGTGTACTCGGTGGTACTGACAGTATTATTACTGACTGGTTGAAACAATAACTCTATGTTTGAGTTGATTGTTTGTAATTGAGAGAGAGAACTCTTGAGGAAAGATTACTAGTATGCCCTAGAGGTGTGGGAAGAGTGTAATTTCTTCATTGTATTTCCTTTTGGATGAGTATTAATACAAGTGTGTATTGTCTCTCATATTCTGTGTTGTTTCTGCATTCTAGTTATATTTTACTTTTGGTTAAATTATGTGTTTAGTTGCTTATACAAAGGTAATCAAGTGTGCTCTTAGTGAGCAGGGATCTTGACATAAAAATTTCTTCTTGATTGCCGAAGCAATCTGGTGTCTGTGTTATTTTATGTTATTCTTTATTATCTATCTCACAAAATGGTATCAGAGCTTGGTGTAGGAACTTGGGAGAAGACACAGCCAAATGATCGGAGGAGAGTGTGGAATGTGAAAGAAGTGATGCCAAAAGCTTGAGAGAATTTGAGCAAGGAAGTTCAGCATGCAAATTGCTAAGAAAAAGTGCAGTGTAGCCACATAAAAGTGGCAGAACCCTAACCTCAATACATAATAAACATGGGGAAGGAGAATCTATGTAGCACAGTACAATAAATCTACAAACTGAAGCATGACTTAGAACTTCAGTCAGCAAAGAAAAAGTGCAGACCTGATTCTCTTCGGTTTATGAATAAATCAATCTAGTTTGATATTAATTTTGGTATCACTTTATTCCATTCCAAAGAAGAATCTATCAATTTTGACAAACCATCCGTCAAAAGTCCATGGTAAAATTGTAAAGGAAGCAACAATCTTGTATAGCTTGGCTCTATTTTGTGTCCATTAACTACCATCGGTCTTGCCAAGAATAAAGCCCCGAACGATTGTGGCTTGAGCTATGGAAATAATCAATAGCATTTCTTAGCTCTAGATTCCCATTTTTAAAGGTAAGAATTATGATTTTTGGGCAATTAAAATGAGAACATTGTTTTTCTCACAAGATGTTTGGGATTTGGTAGAAAATGGCTTTGTAGAACCACAGGATGAGGCTGCCCATTAGGCATTAACTCGAGCACAAAAAAAAGATCTTAAAGAGAACAAGAAAAAGGATGCAAAAGCTTTATTCCTAATCCAACAGGCAATGGATAAATCCATTTTTTTCTAGAGTTGCAGCAACAACAAGATCCAAGTCGGCATGAAAAATCTTAGAGACCACCTCTAAAGGTAATACAAAGGTGAAAATAGCTAAATTGCAATCTCTTAAGAGAAATTTTGAAAATTTGTAAATGAATGATTTAGAGTATATAGACCAATTTATGGGTCAAGTATTGAATATTGTGAATCAAAGTAGATCTAATGGAGAAACAATAACAGATCATAGAAAAAATACTCAAGAGTTTACCCAACAAATTTAATGAAATAGTTGTAGCTATTGAGGAAACCAAGGATTTGGAATAGTTATCAGTAGATGAATTAATGGGATCTTTGTTAACACATGAATCTAGAATGGATAGGAATAACAATACTTCTTTTGAGAATGCTTTCAAGTCTCAAGTATCATTTGGCAGAGGAAGAGGCAGAGAAAGGTCAAACATCAGAGGAAGAGGCAAAGGTAGAAATGGAAGGAATAATCCAGATCAAGGTGAAAACAATAATCAAAACTAAAACAATAGAGGACGTGGAAACAATCACTTCTAGCAAAATTCACATAGGTTTGAAAAATCTAATATTCAATGTTATTACTGCAAAAAATATGGACATTATGCAAGTGAATGCAAAAAGAAACAAGTAGATGTGGACAAGCATAATGCTAATTACACAAATGAATCTAGTTCTGGAAGCTTATTTCTCACTTGTCATGTTGCTCAAGAAAATGCTAGAGATATTTGGTTCTTAGATAGTGCATGTAGTAATCAAATGACAAGGAATAAAGAATTCTTTGCTAGTCTTGATGATTCTATAAAATCTGAAGTGAAATTAGTAAATGATAACAAAGTGGATGTAATGGGTAAAGGAGTAATAAATGTTTTGGCAAAAAATGGTGAAATAAGATTTATTACTGATGTTTATTTTTTACCTAGACTAAAGCATAATCTTATGAGTGTTGGATAGTTAGTACAAAAAGGTTACAAAGTATCTTTTATGGATAATGTTTGCACAATACTAGACAAATTTCTAAATGACAGGTTGATAGGAAAAGTGGAGGTGACCAAGAATCGGATGTTCCCTCTTCGAATTCAATGCATCCAAGGAGAAGAGGAAGCCCACTTCAAAACCATGCATCTAGACCAATCATGGCTATGGCATTTAAGGTATGGACATTTACATTTTGGAGGTTTAAATTTGTTACAAAAGAAAAATATGGTGAATGGATTACCACCAATAGAGCAGCCAGGAAGTTCATGTGAAAGTTGCATTATGGAAAAACATCATAGAGAGAGCTTTCCAGTAGGAGCCTCATATAGAGCAAAGGTAATATTGGAGCTAGTCCATAGTGATTTATGTGGACCAATGCAAATTCCACAATTTGGAGGTAGTTCTTATTTTCTAACCTTCATTGATGATTTTAGCAGAAAGACTTCGATATATTTTCTCAAAAATAAGTCTGAAGCATTTGGAAAATTTAAAGAATTCAAGGGTATGGTTGAAAAGCATAGTGGCCTTTACATCAAGGTACTTAGATCAGATAGAGGAGGTGAATATATGTATAATGAATTTCAAGATTTTTTTAGATATCATGGCATTAAAAGGCAACTGAATACAAGGTACACACCACAACAAAATGGTGTAGCAGAAAGAAAGAATAGAACAATCATGGAGATGGCTAGAAGCATGTTGAAGGCCAAACATTTGTCAAATGAATATTGGGCAGAAGTAGTAGCATGTGCAGTATATATTATGAATAGAAGCCCAACAAAGAGTGTAAGAGATCGAATTCCACAAGAAGCTTGGAGTGGTAAGAAGCATAGTGTACATCATTTTAGAATTTTTGGTTGTATTGCATATTCTCTTATACCATCTAAATTGAGAAGAAAACTTGATAAAGGTGAGAAATGAATTTTTATTAGCTACAGTGAAGAATCAAAGGATTATAAGTTGTATAACCTCATTTCAAAGAAAGTGATTATTAGCAAAGATGTGGAATTTAAGGAAGAAGAAGCATGGTATGCAAGCATTGATAAAACCATCACAATTGGAGTACCAATTTCCCAAAATGAAAAAGAATCTAAAGAACAAAATTTTCAAGGTGATCAATCCTCTCCACAAGTAAAAACAAACACTCTAATAAGAACACCTAGGAGCTTAACACAAGGTGAATCATCTGGTCATGCATGTCATCCTACTCCCAATTCACAAGTGATGAATCAAATCCAACTCTTGCCACTTTAAGATCAAAACACAAGGTAATAAAATGAAAAACTTGAATCAGATTTATAAACAAGAAGTAGAGAAGTTAGATTTATGTTCAAATTTTGCTCTTTTCTCTCATGATCCTATCTATTATGAAGAAGCAGTTAATGAAGAACATTGCATAAAAGCAATGGATGAAGAGATGAATGCCATTGAGAGAAACCAAACATGGGATCTAATTAATCTACCTGAAGGTAAGGATTGCATAGGATTCAAATGGGTTTATAAGACTAAATTTGATGTAGAAGGAAAGGTTGAAAAGCACAAGGCAAGCTTAGTAGCAAAAGGTTTTGCACAAGAACATGGAATTGACTATAATGAAACATTTGCTTCAGTTGCTAGACTTGACACTATTAGAATGGTTTTAGCAATAGCTGCACAAAATAATTAGAAAATATATCAAATAGATGTCAAATCAGCTTTCTTGAATGGTTTCCTAGATGAAGAAGTGTATGTGAAACAACCACCAGGTTATGAAGTGCATGGACATGAAGAAAAAGTCTACAAATTGAAGAATGCCGTCTATGGTCTCAAGCAAGCACCAAGAGCTTGGTATAGTAGGATTGATTCATACATGACAAACAATGGATTCAATAGAAGCAATAGTGAGCCTACATTGTACACAAAAATCAACAAAGAAGGTCAGATTTTGATTGTGTGTTTATATGTTGATGATTTGATTTTCATTGAAAATTTGTCTGTAGACACATTTAAATCAGCAATGAAGAAAGAATTTGAAATGATAGATTTAAGATTAATGAAGTATTTTTTGGGCATTGAAGTTGTACAATTTGAGAATGGAATTTTTATTTGTCAAACTAAATATGCAAATGATGTGTTAAGGAGGTTTAAGATGTTGAATTGTAAATTAGCACCAACACCAGTTGCTACAGGGACCAAAATTAGAAAAGAAGACAAAGGGTCAAATGTTGATTCTACAACATTCAAAAGACTAGTTGGTAGTTTGATGTATCTTACAGCTACAAGACCATATATCATGTATGGGATCAGTTTAATCTCTAGATTCATGGAGTCACCAAAAGATTCACATTGGCAAGTTGGAAAGAGGATATCTAGATATGTGGCAGGAACAACAAAATATGGAATTTTATATTCCATAACTAATGATTTTGGTTTTATTGGTTATACTGATAGTGATTTTCCAGGTAGCATTGATGATAGGGAGAGTACTTTTGGACATGCCTTTCTTTGGAATAGGTGTGGTCACATGGGCATCCAAAAAGCAACGTATAGTGACACTTTCATCAGCTGAAGCAGAGTATGTAGCAGCCACATCAGCAGCATGTCAAGCAATTTGGATGAGGACAGTATTGATAGATTTATTACAAGCACAGGAGTCAACACCAATATTTTGTGACAACAAATTAGCAATTGCATTGTCAAAAAATCATATTTTTCAAAAGAGGAGCAAGCACATTGATACAAGATTTCATTTTATCAGAGAGTTAGTGAACATAGGAGAAATCCATTTGGAGTTTTGCAGATCTAAAGACCAATTGGCAGATATATTCACAAAGGCATTAGCAAAGGAGACTTTAGATTATCTAAGACAAAATTTAGGCATTGTAAATGTTGAAGTAGTTAGTGGTAGAAATTAAGGGGGAGTGTTAGAAACTAGAGTTAATTTCTCCATCTCTTATTCTGCCTCCCTCATGCATGCAATCTCAGTCTTCTATGCTTGCATGCACAATTGCAGTTAAAGATTAGTTTATTCAAGCAGTTAAAGATTACTTTATTCTAGTTATTTGTTTGTTTTCATTCCATTTATGTAAGCCAGTTCGTAGTTTTTAGACAGAGAAAATAATAAGAATAAAAATTTCTTCTTGATTGCCAAAGCAATCTGGTATCTGTGTTATTTTTGGTTATTCTTTATTATCTATCTTACACTTTGGATGAGGCTCATTGACCAACTCTACTTGTTTCTTGGATGGGATGATCCGGTGTTGAAGAGATCTGAAAGATAGAGACCATGATTGGAAGGATGCATTTTTAAAAACTTGTTTATTATAATTTTTCTTGGATGTATAAGAAATGCACTGCACTTGCATCTAAAAATTGTATATAATATTGTACAATCTATCATAAAAGCAGTAGTTTTTTATAATTTATGGATTTCAACATATACTTAGTTCTCATGAATTTTAGACCACCAAATTCTAATGGATTTTCCTAATTCTGACAATGTCTCCAACTTGATAAGTGAAAGTAATATCTAAATCTTTCTAATAGAAATTCTCCGACTATATAAAAAACTTGCCCCTATATCACTCACTCACTCTCACTCTCTCTCTCACACACACACTCTCTCTCTCTCTCACTTTCTCTCTCTCTCTCTCTCACACACACACACACTCTCTCACACTCACACACACACACACACACACACACACACACACACCTGATTCTAATACACACTAGTGAGTATAGCTGCATGTTAAAAAAATTCAGACATAGAAAAACATTTATATGAATCAGGAAAAAATATATATTTTCCTGAATCCATATTGATGTTCTCTTCTAAGATATCACTCACTCACTCTCACTCTCTCTCTCTCACAGACATTCTCTCTCTCTCTCTCTCACACACACACACACTCACTCTCTCTCTCTCACACACACACACGACTGATTCTAATACACACTAGTGAGTATAGCTGCATGATAAAAAAATTCAGATATAGAAAAGCATTTATATGAATCAGGAAAATATATATATTTTCCTGAATCCATATTGATGTTCTCTTCTAATATAATTTGTTACAATGTTTTTGTTGTTTCTCTTCAGTCCATTGACGGTCATTTGTATAAGCATCAGCATTGTCAAAGTTTTTTACTTTAGCTTTTCATACGGACAACAAAATTAGATTGGACCAATTTATCGAATTCTTTTTTTCCAACATCCAACGGACAACTCATCACTAAAAAAGGCTGAAAGTAAAAAACTTTCCGAAGTATTTAAAATTATAGTTTTGAGAAGGCCTGCAAAATGCAGGCTCGACGGCCGGCTTCACAGAAACCACCTTGGAAGTACAATAACACTATCTAAAGTAATTTAAAAGCATATTTATGAGAAAGCCTGCAAAATGCCTGCTGGAAGGCCGGCTTAAAAATAAAACACCCTGAAGTACAAAAACATTATAACACCATATCATATGTTTTTTTTTGGGTTGTTTTTTTGGTTTTCTATAAACAATAGACTCTCAGATTCAACATAATTGAGTTTTGTTTTCTGGTTGTTTATAAACATTAGATTTTCAATGCCGTAAGTAAGAACAAAAATCAAAAAGTATATTAAGTATAACAAGGGACGTCATATTGTTATGATAGATTTACGGTGTGAAGGCATCCACTAAAAAGTTTGGACTGTCATCTAACTAAAACATAATATAATTTACCATAGAATTATAGTAGTAGTATTATTTTAAAGATTCATCTACATTAAAATTGTTATTGTAAATAATCGTTTTCGCCTATTTGAATTGTAAATTGATTCAAATTATACAAGTTAAAAGTTACTAAAGCATAAATAATAAGGGATATTTTAAAATTAATTATTTAAAATTGTTAAAAAAAATTTGGTAATAATTTTAATTTTAAAAAGAATCTTATTAATTAATTTATTTATTAAATTAAGAGATGTTCTAAATAGATATAATTAATTATAATATATTTGTTTTTAATTTTAATCTTACATTTGATATTCATTTTATTTTTATTTACAATTTTTTCTATTTAAAAAAGATGGTAAATATAATTTTAACATAATAATTTTTATTAAAAATATAATTTTATATGTAAACATTTATATTCAAATATCTTGTAGATTTATATAAAAACAAAATATGAATCAAAACAAATTCAGTGACTCATACTATAATGCAAAAGAAGCTCTAAGGTGAAGAGAAAACCAGAAAGCAACTAGAGATTAGAATTTCATATAAGAGAACGATAATAGCTCTGGCTTTCTATCATAAACTTATGTGATTTTTGGAAACAAACAAACCATGCATTACATATGGAGACAATCCGAAAGAAATATCCTATCTTGTATTTGTCAAAACTTGTGTCATTGTCATCTACTATCATCACCCACGACATGAGCAAGACTTTCACAATAAATGGTTTCTATTCTTAGATTAGCATGGACAAGGTTAAAACAAAATAAAAACTGTCAAATAACCTAGTACACTTGTTTTTTTATCCAACCATGGTTTTTAGTTTTATCCATATTCAATTTAGGGAAGAGACTGCATCATCCAAACACTGCAGGATATTGGATAATTTCAACTTACATTTGCGTGTAAACAGAAAGCTTTCAACTGCTAATGTTGAGGTCGACTAGACATAATTTTTATGTAGTCCAAATGTTAATTTTGTGTGACTTTGCCATTGCTACCGAGAAGGGAATACAGTAACAGATGGCCTTGCTAATCTAGTCATCGATCAGGAGAATGACATGGACATTTTTTATTCAGGACAAGGCAATGTTCCGAGTCTCTTGATGACATGGCTTAACAATGATGTGGAAGGCAGCGCTTCCTACTAGGTAATGATGTGTCACTACCAGTTTCTATTGGGGATTGAAGTCTGACTTTTTATGTTCCTAGATATGGGGATGGGGTCCTGTGTACGTATTTTTGGTTATGACTTTTTGCTTTGGCGTTCTGCTGATATTCTGTATTAACTCTTTTTTAAGTTATATATTTTATGGGTGGCCTTCCACCTTTTTCATTTAAAAAAAAAAAAAATTGCGTGACTTTGTTGTTTAATTTTAGGTTTTTTTCTATGATAACTAATTTATTGAATTTTAAAATAATAACATGTAGTAGCTTTAGTATGTGGTTGAGTATTTGCCAGCTTGAAGTCAATGATTCAAAACATGCATCTTTGCAGGTCTCATTCATTCCAACTAAACTTTACCAAGATGAAAATAGATTATAGTGGATGCGAAACTGAGTCAGAAATCTAAATGTGAGAAGAGTCAAACAAAATGAAATATAAAAATAACTGTTTAATTATTGAAATAGAACTTCAAATCTAAGAAAAATAAAGCCAAAAAAAAAAAAAATGTAATGAATTCTTATTATAACCCAAAAAAATTATAAAAAAATTATGAACCAAAATAAATAGTAAATATCCTAAAAATAAACTACAAGAAAAATTCAAAACAAGTATACCATAAACAAATTTCAAACCAGGGATTTAAAACTTCTGTACAAATTTAAACCTACTTTGTGGATGCCGTGTTTGTGCACATAAATCCTTTCAGACAAGGCAGCCATCACAGAAAACAAACGAACCGACAATCCCACCATTTGTGGCAGAAATTTCCTACGTTGCCTTTGTCAAAGCTCCCAGTGCTGTTATGTACTATCATCACCCACATGTTTTTGACAATGGACAGTTTCTGTTTGTTTTGTTTATATACAAAGTTCAAAAGAAAATACAAACCACACGAGACAGGAGAGATTTGTCTTAAGCCAACTATCGATTTAACCATATTGATTCATTGTCATGTCAGGCGCGTGATCATAAAAACACGCCAGTACAGCCCTGTGGGTCACGGGTCATGAGTCATGGTCACTGAGATTAAGATGTTTAAATAGTAAACAACGATACTGCGAACATTCTCGTTTGCGTAATGGGGTAAATAAACAACCCTATAATAGCCATTTGTTGACATTTTGCACAGGCCGCCCTCAAAACGCTCTGGGAACTCTGACAAGCTTGTCCGTCCGTTTTGTAGCCTCTGAATCATCTAACGTTGGTGTACAACTGTAAATTTTACCAATAAAAATATAACGATATAAATGTAATTCACTAAAGTTTATTTGTGTTTAAAATTTTTTAATGAATTTGAGTAAAAAGATTTTAGGAAGAAATTGTTTAAATAATTTTAAATTGACGCATTTGAATTACTATCCCTGAATCTTTATCAGAAAAAAATATACATGCATTAAACTGTCAGACACTATGAAACCTATCTTTTTATAAAGATTATTCATGGTAACCAGAAAGATTTAAAATGGATCGATTTAAAATTAACTGCAGAATTTCTTCCATAAATCTTTCTCCGCATCTTATGAAGTGTGAAAACATAATGAACCTATTTACATTATCCAAGCTGCGGCCATCATGCCATTCGCGTAAGCTGTCAAATTCCTTAAACGACTCTGTCAGATGCTTTAATAAGCGACAGTGTAGCAGGATTTGTTCGGTAAATAAAGAATCAATGTCACAGAAACGCTTTCCATTAAGAGTACACATTCTGATTGTGTCGGGTAAATCCGACGGTTGATCGCTGGCTGTGTCACAGTTATTCACCCAAAATTTATCACATCCCATAAGGTTTTCTAATAAAATTTTTACTCTTGTATGAAGTGATATTCATAAGATTTAGATGTTTTTTCCACTATTTATTTTGTGGTCCATAAATATATGGATATGAATACAATTAGCTGGGTGGATAAGACTTTCTACTCACATTTTCAATAAAATTAATATTCACACACTCAATACTCATACAAACCCGACAAAATAAAAGGAAAGAAAAGGAAAAATTAAAATATAAAATTATTATAAAAATGTTTGACAAAATAAAAGGAAAGAAAACGAAAAATTAAAATATAAAATTATTATAAAAATTGTAGTTTGACAAATTTTCAAAACAAATTATTTAAATCAGGCAGAGTAATTTACATTAGGAAAATGATTAAAATTATTCAATTATGGTTCTTTTATGCATAATTTAGTTATTTTATTAATTTATTAATTTCGTCGTCATTAATACTAATATTTTTATATTTTAAATACATCTATTAAAAAGGTCAAAAAAATATCAATTTCAATATTTTAGTTTTGATTTTTGTACATATTTTAATTATTTATAATTTTATTTTATTTTGATAAACTTTTTATTGCTTGGTGATAGATCTTGTTAATATAACTAATATTTTTTTTTATTAAAGAAAAAATCCAAACTTCGCTCTATAATTAAAACATTATAATATTTTTATTGAATTTTTGTAATGATTCTAAATTAAAATCGAACACAATCGTTATATTATATTTCACTACCATCTCAAATAAAACGCCTCCCACTAAATTATAGTTTATAAATCTTATACTTCATTCTATGAATGCCAGTGTTCTACTAGTGTTCTACCAAATGTTAACATTAGAGGGTTTGAAAAAAAGGGTATTATGACTTGTTAAGAACATTATGCTTAATTTTACCATTCCTTGAATGTTAAGATTTGTACACGATTTAATATTAGATTACTGTCCGTCCTTTCAGGATACGATTTAAGAGCAGGTAATTTTTGAATTTATATTTTTCATCTCATTTTTGTATTGACCAATCTATAGGTTTCCAGTTTCATTAACCTAGTCTAATTATTTTTAGACATTAACAATATAGATGGTAACACTATTGAAGAGTTTGCAATGATTGTACGAGTAACAGATTCAAACTTTGATCAGATAATCTGGGCATAGTTTGAAAATTTTATTTTACAAGCGAAGATGTTAAAGGATATTAACTAGATGGAGGCCTCTAGGGTTGAGAGGAGAGCACTAGTCTGACGTCAGGCTCGATTGATGGGAAATAAGGGAGTACTCAACCAATATTAAGGTTGGACCGACGGAAAAAGGAGAGTATTGGATCTTTAAAAAGATGATTAGACTGAGGATTCAGATTTTTGTGAAAATTCTACAGATTTTATTATTTGTGAACCCCACACAATTTATGAGAGTAAACTTTAAGTTTATATCTATTAACCTCAACCCATAACTATCTTTATTTATAAATCAATTTCAGAGAACCATGAGAAAAAACAAACAATCTTCCATCAATTTCATCTACGATCATTACCCACGAGATATGCAAGACTTTGACAAGACAGTGTTTCTATCTTTTTGTTCATACATATAAGGTCCAAAATAAAATACAAACCAACAGAGTCAAGGATACTTGGATTTATGCCAACTATCGTTTTAACCATATAACACTCAAATATCATACGCCTCTAAAGTCTTACATGTCATGCTTTGTGAAATGCTAGTACAAAGTGCAGGCTTTCCTTATTTGGTTTTCACTAATAAATGTCTTTATGACGGAGACGTTAACACTGTTAACAATCTTTTTATTAATCACAAACGGTATGTGATTATAAGTACATTTCTGACAGGGTACCAGAAAAGTCGGACTGATGATTTTATGGTAAGAAATGCATGCGTAGCTAGTGCCTTGCGAGGGTGAGTATCATATGATTCACTTAACAGTTTAAAGAAAAAGAAGATAGTGATGGGAATGAAGTAACTCCAAGCCAAAAAGCTATGGATTTCGTAAAAATAGTAATAAAATTTTAAAATTAGAAGTATTATTTATATCCAAAAATAACTGCAGAAGATTAATGGGATTGAAAATACACCTTGGTACAATAAGTTCAGTGAGCCGGAGCATTTCATTAAAATTAAGTTAAAGTAGAACGTCTACTGAGCCTCTAAATATAAAAAAAGTAATATACAAAATAAAAGTTACCAATCCCTAATTTAAAACTATATCGGTTGTGGAAAAAATTTATAATGCAAGTTCTCCTATCATGATGCATATGTCCAATTGTACATTTCCTATGTTATGTATATTTTAAAATCTTATATGCTTGTGGTTCTATCATGACATATATTTCTCATTAGACATTTCTTATGTTTTGAAACATTATAATGTAACATTCTTATGTTTTCATTAAATGTATATATTTACATTTTTAAAGTTTTGAAGTCATATGTGTTTCCTTTCACCTCTATCTGAAAAGCTTCCTTTCACTAAGTGTACATGTTTATGTCTTTTGAATCATATATGTTTGCCTTAAATTTTACTCGAAAAGGCTTCTTTCACTAAGTGTATATATTTTGTCTCTTACATTTTCTTATGTTTTGAAATATAATATACTTCTTCCATTCACATTTATTTGGAAAGCCACCCTCTAAGTAAGTGTATATGTTGAATTATAAGTTTCTTAAGCTTTGAACCCTTATATAATCTCTTTCACTTCTATTTGGAAAGAAGCCTTCTAAGTAAGTGTATATGTTATATTATAAGTCTTTTAAGCTTTCAAACTTTATATAATCTCTTTCATTTCTATTTGAAAAGGCACTTCTATTTGGAAAGTCGCCTTTTAAGTAAGTGTATATGTGGCATTATAAGTCTCTTAAGTTTTGAAACCTTATATAATCCTTTTCACTGCAAGCTTTGAAACCTTATATAATCCTTTTCACTTTTATATGAAAAGTAGCCTTATGTAAGTGTATATGTTGCATTACAAGTCTCTTAAGCTTTGAAACCTTATATAATCCCTTTCACTTCTATTTGGAAAGCCACCTTCTAAGTAAGTGTATATATTGCATTATAAGTCTTTCACTTCTATTTGGAAAGACACTTCTATTTGGAAACCACCTTCTAAGTAAGTGTATATGTTGCATTATATGTCTTTTAATCTTTTAAACCTTATATAATCTCTTTCACTTATATTCAGAAAGCCACCTTATCTAAATAAATGTAAAGAACTATCAAATATATGTTTGCAACAAAAATTTATTTTAAAAAAAACCTAATTAATTATGTAGTTACGTTACAAATGTCATTGATCCTATGTTTAATTTGGTCTTCTAATAAATCCCACAACGTTGTTATTAAAAACATTAATTTGATTTATTTCTTACTTTTTAACTTTTGTGTACCATAATATGAGCTATTATTGATCGAATCAAATATAATAGTGAAAGTGAAGTATTTTGATGAT
Source organism: Torreya grandis (assembly GCA_037957365.1). Taxonomy (NCBI): domain Eukaryota; kingdom Viridiplantae; phylum Streptophyta; class Pinopsida; order Cupressales; family Taxaceae; genus Torreya; species Torreya grandis. The sequence continues at coordinate 5,882,259 of JARHVA010000308.1, forward strand.
GTTTTAGGTCATAACCCTAAAAGTTCATCAAAACAAATAAAATGAAAAACTTCATATAGATAAGTGTTAGAAACTCGAGCTAATTTCTCCAATTCCCTGTTTGCCTCCATCATGCATGCAGTCTGCATGTTTAATTACTTCAATCTTCTTATCTTGCATGCACAACTTTAGTTAAAGATTAGTTTATTTACAGTTTTTTTGTTCTTAAGACTATTTATGTAATAGACTTGATCACAGTTTTGATGTATGGAGAATTAATAAGATAAAAATCTCTTTTTGATTACTATAGCAATTTGAGTTTGCAAATATATTTTATTTCTGCTATTCTATTATTCTGCTATCCAACAAATTGGTATCAGAGCCAATAGGGAGGAAGATCGACGCATAAGAGAGAAGGACGCATAAGGAAAAATCAACGCCTAAGGTGGTTGGATGCTTTCAAAAGGGAGAAGGTAGCAAGAAAAATAAAAAAGAAAAGAGATCGCCATTTAGAACAAAAATAGAGAAGCGACCGACACTTGGAGAGGGGATTGACCAACATTTTAAGGGCAGCAAAGAGTGAATCGACGCCTTTGCTACAGAATGGAGGGAGATCACTACAGTCAATAGAGCCAGCTAGAAGCACTTTCAGCTAAAGGAGATCATAGCAGTCAAATTAGCTATAAATGTTGCACTTGCCTTGTATAGCCTATGTTTGTCTTCATCTAAGAATAGCGTAGCTAGCTAAATAGTAGACCCAGAGCACTAGAAATAAGATCCAAGGAGGAGAAAGGCTGCAGGAATAGTAGAATCCTGCAAGTCTTGAGACATGGAAACAAACAAAAACATTTTTTAACTCCAGATTTCTATTTTTAATGGTAAGAATTGTGATCTTTAGGCAATTAAAATGAGAATATTGTTTTTCTCACAAGATATTTGGGATTTGGTAGAAAATGGCTTTGTAGAACCACAAGATGAGACTGCCCATCAAGCATTAACTCAAGCACAAAAGGAAGAGCTTAAATAAAATAAGAAAAAGGATGCAAAAGCTCTATTCTTAATCCAACAGGCAATGGATGAATCCATTTTTTCTAGAGTTACAACAGCAACGAGATCCAAGTCAACATGGAAAATCTTAGAGACCACCTATAAAGGTAATACAAAGGTGAAAGTAGCTAAATTGCAATCTCTTAAAAGAAATTTTGAAAATTTGCAAATGAATGATTTAGAGTCTATAGACCAGTTTATGGGTCAAGTATTGAATATTGTGAATCAAATTAGATCTAATGGAGAAACAATAAAAGATCAAAATATCATAGAAAAAATACTCAAGAGTTTACCCAGCAAATTTGATGCCATAATTGTAGCTATTGAGGAAACCAAGGATTTGGAACAGTTATCAGTAGATGAATTAATGGGATCTTTGTTAACACATGAACTCAAAATGAATAGGAATAACAATACTTCTTTTGAGAATGCTTTCAAGTCTCAGGTATCATTTGGCAGAGGAAGAGGAAGTTCAAACTTTAGAGGAAGAGGCAGAGGCAGAAATGGAAGGAACAATCCAGATCAAGGTGAAAATAATAATCAAAACTACAACAATAGAGGACGTGGCAATAATCACTTCCAGTAAAATTCACAAAGGTTTGAAAAATCTAACATTCAATGTTATTACTACAAAAAATATGGACATTATGCAAGTGAATGCAGAAAGAAACAAGGAGATGTGGACAAGAAAAATGCTAATTACACAAATGAATCTAATTCTAATTTTGGAAGCTTATTTCTCACTTGTCATGTTGCTCAAGAAAATGCTAGAGATATTTGATTTTTAGATAGTGGATGCAGTAACCATATGACAAGGAATAAAGAATTATTTGCTGGTCTTGATGATTCCATAAAATCTTGAAGTGAAATTAGAAAATGATAACAAAGTGGATGTAATGGGTAAAGGAGTCATAAATGTTTTGGCAAAAAATGGTGAAAGAAGATTTATTCCTGATGTTTATTTTGTACCTGAACTAAAGCATAATCTTATGAGTGTTGGATAGTTAGTATAGAAAGGTTACAAAGTATCTTTTATGGATAATGTTTGCACAATACTAGACAAATTTCCAAATAACAAGTTGATAGAAAAAGTGGAGATGACCAAGAATCAGATGTCCCCTCTTTGAATTCAGTGCATCCAAGGAGAAGAGGAAGCCCACTTTAAAACCATGCATCTAGACCAATCATGGCTATGGCATTTAAGGAATGGACATTTACATTTTGGAGGTTTGAATTTGTTATAAAAGAAAAATATGGTGAAGGGATTACCACCAATAGAATAGCTAGGAAGTTCATGTGAGAGTTGCATTCTAGCAAAAAAACATAGAGAGAGCTTTCCCGTAGGAGCCTCATATAGAGCAAGGGTAATATTGGAGCTAGTCCATAGTGATTTATGTGGACCAATGCAAATTCTATCATTTGGAGGTAGTTCTTATTTTCTAACCTTCATTGATGATTTTAGCAGAAAGACTTGGATATATTTTCTCAAGGAAAAGTCTGAAGCCTTTGAAAAATCTAAATAATTCAAGGCTATGGTTGAAAAGTAGAGTGGTCTTTACATCAAGGTACTTAGATCAGATAGAAGAGGTGAACATATGTCTAATGAATTTCAAGATATTTGCAAATATCATGGCATTAAAAAGCAACTGACTACAAGGTACATAGCACAGTAGAATGGTGGAGCAGAAAGGAAGAATAAAACAATCATGGAGATGGATAGAAGCATGTTTAAGGACAAACATTTGTCAAATGAATATTGGGCAGAAGCAGTAGCATGTGCAGTATATATTCTGAATAGAAGCCCAACAAAGAGTGTTAGGGATCGAATTCCACAAGAAGCTTGGAGTGGTAAGAAGCATAATGTGCATCATTTTAAAATTTTTGGTTGTATTGCATATTCTCTTATACCATCTAAATTAAGAAGAAAACTTGATGATAGAGGTGAGAAATGCATTTCTATTGGCTATAGTGAAGAATCAAAGGCTTATAAGTTGTATAACCCCATTTCAAAGAAAGTGATTACTAGCAGAGATGTGGAATTTAAGGAAGAAGAAGCATGGGATGGAAGCATTGATAAAACCATCACAATTAGAGCACCAATTCCCCAAAATGAAGAAGAATCTGAAGAATAAAATTTGCTAGGTGATCAATCCTCTCCACAAGAAAGAATAAACACTCCAATAAGAATACCTAGGAGCTTAGCACAAGGTGAATCATCTGGTCATGCATGTCATCCTACTCCCAATTCAAAAGTAAGTGATGAATCAGATCCAACTCTTGCCACTTTAACATCAAAGCTTAAAGGTAAGAAAATGAGAAACTTGAATGAGATTTATGATCAAGAAGAAGAGAAGTTAGATTTATGTTTAAATTTTGCCTTTTTCTCTAATGATCCTATGTATTATGAAGAAGCAGTTAATGAGGAACATTGGATAAAAGCAATGGATAAAGAGATGAATGCCATTGAGAGAAATCAAACATGGGATCTAATTAATCTATCTGAAGGTAAGGATTTCATAGGAGTCAAATGGATTTATAAGACCAAATTTGATACAAAAAGAAAGGTTGAAAACAGAAGGCAAGGTTAGTAGCAAAAGGTTTTGCACAAGAACATGGAATTGATTATAATAAAACATTTTCTTCAGTTGCTAGACTTGATACTATTAGAATAGTTTTAGCACTAGCTACACAAAATAATTGGAAAGTATATCAAATGGATGTCAAATCGGCTTTCTTGAATGATTTCTTAGATGAAGAAGTGTATGTGAAACAACCACCAGGCTATGAAGTGCATGGACATGAAGACAAAGTCTACAGATTGAAGAAGGCCCTCTATAGTCTCAAGCAAGCACCAAGAGCATGGTATAGCATAATTGATTCATACACGAAAAATAATTGATTCAGTAGAAGTAATAGTGAGCCTACATTGTACACAAAAATTAACAAAGAGGGTCAGATTTTGATTGTGTTTGTATGTTGATGATTTGATTTTCAATAGAAATTTATCTATAGATATTTAAATCATCAATGAAGAAAGAATTTGAAATGACAGATTTGGGATTAATGAAGTATTTTTTGGGCATTGAAGTTGTACAATCAGAGAAAGAAATATTTATTTGTCAAACTAAATATGAAAAGGATGGGTTAAGGAGGTTTAAGATGTTGAATTGTAAATCAACACCTACACCAGTTGCTATAGGGACCAAACTTAGCAAAGAAGACAAAGGGTCTAATGTTGATTCTACAACATTCAAAAGACTAATTGGTAGTTTGATGTATCTTATAGCTACAAGACCAGATATCATTTATGGGGTCAGTTTAATCTCTAGATTCATGGAGTCACCAAAAGATTTACATTGACAAGTTGGAAAGAGGATATTGAGATATGTGGCAGGAACAACAAAATATGAAATTTTATAGTTCACAACTAATGATTTTGGTTTGATTGGTTATATTGATAGTGATTTTGCATGTAGCATTGATGACATGAAGAGTACTTCTGGACATGCCTTTCTTTTTGGAACATGTGTGGTCACATAGGCATCCAAAAAACAACCTATAGTAACACTTTCATCAGCTAAAGCAGAGTATGTAGCAGCCACATCAGCAGCATGCCAAGCAACTTGGATGAGGAGAGTATTGACAGATTTATTACAAGCACAGAAGGAGTCAACACCAATATTTTGTGACAACAAATTAACGATTGCATTGTCAAAAAATCATGTTTTTCACAAGAGGAGCAAGCACATTGATACAAGATTTTATTTTATCAGAGAGTTAGTAAATAATGTAGAAATCTATTTGGAGTTCTGCAAATCTGAAGACCAATTGGTAGATATATTCACAAAGGCATTAGCAAAAGAGAGTTTTGATTATCTAAGACAAAATTTAGGCATTGCAAATGTTGAAGTAGTTAGTGGTAGAAATTAAGGGGGAGTGTTAGAAACTGGAGCTAATTTCTCCAACTCCCTATTTGCCTCCATCATGCACGCAGTCTGCATGTTTAATTGTTTCAGTCTTCTCAGCTTGCATGCACAACTTCAGTTAAAGATTAGTTTATTTACAGTTTTTTTTTTTTTGTTCTTAAGTCTATTTATGTAATAGACCTGATCGCAGTTTTGATGTATGGAGAATTAATAAGATAAAAATCTCTTTTTAATTGCTGTAGCAATCTGAGTCTGCAAATATATTTTATTTCTGGTATTCTGTTATTCTGCTATCCAACAATAAGCATGCTAACTTGAATGCATAGTACAGGTACTATCAAATCAAATGTAACTGTGAAAACTTCCTTTAGATAAGCATACTACCGTGAGCGCATAGTATGATCTACAATTGAAACAAATATAGTAGTGAAAGTGAAGTAATTCGATGATGTTTTGAGTCATAACCCTGAAAGTTCGTCAAAATGGGTAAAATAGAAAACTTCATTTAGATAAGCATAGTAGCTTGAGCTATACGTTTGGATGAGACTCATGGACCGATTGTACATGTTTCTTGGACGGGATGATGCAGAGTTGGAGAGATCTGAAAGATAAAGACCATGATTAGATGAATGCATTTTATAAACTTGTTTTGCTAAAATTTTGGTATCTATAAAAGACGCATTGCCTGTTATAGTTTAAAATAAGTTCATACAGCCATCAGTTTTTTACGTAACAAACTGAAACTTTTGACTAGATAGAGTATAGGTTGGATTTCTTTGATCGTGGGTAATATTTTGTAAGGGTTATTTATTTTAAGATTTAATATGGGTATATTGTATAAAAAATAGAAGAACGAGATATACAGACACATACTTTGGCCAAAAGTTAACTGAAATCATTCAGCTAAAGAGAGAAGCATCATGAAATGTCTTAAGATCTGATAATTTTTTTTTTAAATTTTGAAGAAAAATGGTTACAAAGGATTATTACAAGGCTTGTGGGGGGGTAGTGGGCCAGGTGGGGGGTAGTTCATTAGATATAATGATCAGAAAACAGTCCACTTATATAAAATGCCGATAAAATAAAATCCTTCTGCATGAATAAAACTGGTAGAAAAATATAGAAGAGGTATTTGAAGAGAAAATTAAGTATCGAAAATAAAATAACAAAGTGAAGGGGGAAGTCTGATTGGGAGAGAACGTTGCTTATTAAATGTGTTTATCAAGTTGAATTCTCACCAATAAATATCTATATTTAATAAATTAAAGAAAATTAATATTCATATATTCAATATTAACCGGTGAGTTTGTTATTCAATTTTTTAAAATGAAAGAAGAATAGAAAAAAATTAAAATAAGATATTATTTTTTCTTGAAGATAGATCTAATAATGAAACCAAAAATATCAAATAACAATATTTTCAGACAATTAAGTTACAAAATAGTATTATTATTATAAAATCTAGAATAAAAATCCTAAACAAATCAGTATAAGATTAAACAATAATTCTATTAGAGTATTTTAATTATTTTTGCACTTCTTACTTTCTTTCTAAATGGTAATATTATTTAAGAATATATAATAATTGTGTGGTTATAAGTTTGATACTTTGACCAGATAACTTCGGTACTGTTTAATGAATGAATTTTACAAGTGAAGATCTTGAGGATATTAAATCCCTTTAGGGTTGAGGGGAGGGCACTAATCTGACCAGAGACTATTGATTGGAAAGGGAGGAGCACTCACACCTTAATTAAGAGAAGAGAATGGGGACTCGTTCAATCTCAATACTGGACCAATGGAAGAGGGGAGGACACCGAACATTCAAAAAGCGGAGAATGAAGACTATATCATCCTCTAAGAGGATGAGGATCATAAGAGTGCAAAGCATTTGAAAATTATTTAGGGTTGTCCAAAAAAAAAAAGAAGAGAAATAAGAAATCTAGATAAGAATTAACTGTCGGATGGCATCATTATAACCATATTTTATAAAACAGTAAACTTAGTTGCACTAAAATACCAAAAAAAAAATTACTAATAATACTAATACTAAAATTAAAAAAAACAATATAAAACCTTTCTTACAGTTCAAACATAAAAAATACCCTAATGTTTTTTTGTTTCCAATTTTAAGCTTATTTGTAAGCTGATATCTCTTATCCTTAACCCCATGGTTGGCTTTGTTCATAAATCACTTTCGTAGTGATAGAACCATCACAGAAAACAAACAATCTTCCATTATTGTTATGTACTATCACTACCCACGAGATATGCAATACTTTGACAATACAGTGTTCTATCTTTTTGTTTCATGCATACACAAGCTTCAAAACAAAATACAAACGGGCAGAGAGTCAAAGGAAATTTGTCTTTATGTCAGATATCGATTGAACCATATAACACTGATATCATGCGCCTGCAAAGTCTCACATTTCGTGTATTCGGAAATGCTACGTACAAAGTGCAGGCTTTCCTCAATTATCGTTCACTTATAAATACATTATGAGTCAGACGTTTGGAATTGCGATATTTACCCACTAAACAATCCTTTTAGTAATCACAAACTGCGTGTGATTATGAGTAGCAAAACAATTAGTTACGTACTGATTGGTATTTTACATCTACAGCTGAAATCGGACTGGGGATTTTATCGTTGCAAGGGCAAGAATCATACGATTCCAGTAAAGTAAAAGCTGGAAGAAAAAGAAAATAGTGATGGGAGTGCAAGGGCGAGTATCCTTATCAATGTTTAAGTACTTGTTTTTTTTTTTTTTTACAGATGTTTCGGATTATACTATAATATCTATCACTAAAAAAGGATAGTAAATATTTTAAATATCGGTTTCAACTTCTCTTTTTTAGAAAAGAATTTAACAGTAAGATCTAAAACGTAGGAAAATAATTTTATTATACACTTGAATTCGAGAAAAAACTTATTTATTTAATAAATTAATGTTAATCTTTACAAATCTAGAGTCGATAATTTCAAAATTTTAATTAGCTCCCATGAATTTCAAACCACCTATGTGGCAATATATCTCTGTTTTCTAATTCCAAAAAATTCTCCAACTCGATAAGTCAAAGTAATGTTTGTCATATATTATAGTGGAATGAAATACTCAACTTTGGGTATGTCATTGTGGTTTTTGAAAGGATGTGCCATTGTCGTTTTTGAACAAGCCTGGAAAGACAAGTTTTCCACTTGGTAATTTTTTTCCATTGTAGCTGCTATATATATTAATTTCCTCTACAACAAAAGAAAACATTGATTCACATACAATGTAATAAGATCCTTATTCTGATGTCTTTTCCAGATCTCAGTTTTTAATATACGGCTATACTCAGTCTACTTGTTTTACATGTATCCTCAACTTGATAATCCTCATTTTATACATGTTGATGTCCTATTGGAATATAACTTTTTGAAACTTTTGTTGTTGTTTCTCTTTAAGAATAATCACAGTTTTTCATAGCTTCTACAGTCCCACCAGTCGTCATTTTTATAAACTATCGATACACTTTCTTTCTTCAATAATATAACCATTGTAAGTACTCATTTACTAATGATTTCACCTTAATCGCCTGTGTTTTCATGTTGATTTTCAACGCCCCTAGATTAACATAAAAATGGCCTCTCACTCTCTTGAGGGTCATTTATATGCTCTCTCACTCTACTAAGGGTCATTTATAATAAACATCAATATACTTCATTATTATAACCTTGTATATGCTGACTTAGTAATGGCATTTTTCAACCCTAATATTCTTAGGCCGCAGCGTAATTTAAGGTATTCTCAATACTCAATACAAACTAAAATATATCATTACAGTGTCTTACAGAAGATATGCGGTATAAGTTTAAAATCCAGATGTTTAAAGAAACAAATCTGAGATTAAATGAATCTGGTACTCTCAGTATTGAGATCAACATGTTGACGCATATAAACATGTGAAAAAAGTGGGCATGCATAAACTATGAATCCCTAGAGGGGAGTTTTATTAAACAATAAAATCGTATACAATCTATTACTGAAATTGAAACTTGTAGTAGGCATATGTACTATACATACATACCTTGTGTTATTATAACCTCACAAAATATTTGCAACACAATTTTTTTCTAGGGTTTTTCTCCAAGTCGAAGCTCCAGGTCCAACCCATCATCATCATTTTCTGGTTTATTCACCTCCATATTGAATTTCGGTTGATCCGTGATCTGGGTCTTTTTTGAACTATGCCAAGCACAATGCTCAGGTTTGTATTTTTCTCTACTAGCCCTTGTATCCACATGGACGACAAACGAAGATGGCTGAAAATCGGTAGCAGGAGGCTGTTGGTCACATGGTAGCAATGACAACCCCGGCGCATAGAAATTAGAAGATATGGTATTATTCACATGACCGTGGGGCTGCAGATTACTAAATTTATTATTGTTCTTATTGTTAGATGCAGCAGCAGCATGCAAGGCAGATTGTCTAAGCAGAGCACGATCTCTGCGGTGGACGTTCATGTGACCGCCCAATGCTTGCGCGGAAGTGAAACCTCTCCTGCAAAACATGCACGCATACATTCTGGACGATCCCCCTTGGCCTGCAGCTGGTGTTTCCCCCATAGGATCAACGGCTACGCTGGCCTTGTTTTCAGCTTCAGCTTGAGCTTCTTCTTGAATATCCTTAAGCCGCTGTTGCTTCTGATCTTCTTCTTCTTTTTTTCTCTTATACATAAGTAAAAGAACACTTAAATTATCAGGTGTGGACTAAGTACAAATAATTTTTATCTTTATTTTCTTGTTGTTTGACAGTTTTCTCAGAGAATTTATGTTATAGTAGAGATCTCTAAATACTCTGTGGGAAATCATGCGGGGTGGAGTCAACGATTAATTGTTAACAACTGTTGGGCAAGCAGTCCCCATCCAACACCTTAACACAGGTAAAGGAAGTTTCATGGAAGGTAAAGACGACAAAATTGACCTCGACTATATCACCGTTGGAGAAAGCGACACTTGGCTTGTAAAGGTGCTCTCATAACCGGCCTTATTACAAACCAATTGACTTGTTCAGCTTCCACTTTCTAACTAGTCTTGTGCATTTCCTTGCTGTCAATGTACCACTTTCAAATGCCTCTTACTAAACTTCCATGCAGAGGCCCACTAAATGTCTAACCCAGTACTACTTTTCTCCAACTTCCATGCAGAGACATTAAATATCAAACTCAGTACCACTTGCATTTAAGTTTCATGCAGAGAGATCCCAAGTGTCAAAATCCAATACTATCCACTTTGAAATTTAATCCAGGAGAATTCAATACTATCCACTAAATTCCTAGAATATATCCATACAATTTATCTTTAAACAAAAAATTAATTAGGAACAAGAAAAAACTTTTAAAATACATTCATACAATTTATCTCACAAAATTATATTAGAAGTTAAAGTTAACTACTACTTCAAATACTAGTTTGGGTACATGTTCAGACCTATCCCAGAACATACTTCAACTACTAAATATAGAATTACCTCCTAAGTAGGTAACCAGATTACTAGCTTCTGTTTCTAGTGTCCAGTTGGAAAAATGTATGCATAGCACATGCAAAATGTCTATATTTGTTCTGCTAAGAGCTTAAAGTCGTCCTCTTTTTTTTGGTTTTGCACGTTGATTGAACATTCTTCACATGGTGAAGTGGATCGGAAAACACTCAGATCGCTTCCATGTTTGTTTATTGAGTTGATGACAACATGTTTACTCCCAAGCTTATTATATTTATTGATGTATTTTGAAAATAGTTGTTTCAGTAACATTTTAGATTCATTTTATATGTGTATATATTAATTTTATTAAACAATAAATAGAGAGGTTATTCTAAATAGGATTGGATTTTTTTGTTTGGGAAGATGTTATTTTGTTGGTAGATTTAATATTTTTGAGGTGTTTATTTATATTAATTTATTAAAAATTAATAAAAATATATTATTTTATTTTTCAACTCATTGAAAATTTATTTAAGTGTACTAAATTTGTTAAATTGGATTAACAAGAAGCTTATTAATGGTATAAAAAAAAAGAAATATAAACATTAAAAAAAGGTCAAATTTTTTGATCAGTAAGAGGTTTTATTTAAAAATTCAAGAGAGTTGAAATTTTAAGTTTAATCATAGTATTATTTGTGTTGATATAAAACTAGTATAAATATATTTATCTAAAATATATTGAAAGATATAAATCTTAATATTTTTTATCTCAGTTTTTTTTATATTAAAATTATTAATAATTTTATTATCTTCATTGTAATTACTAAATAGCCATCAATCATATTAATCTAATTACATATTAAGTTAAAAATATATATAATTAATATATTATAATTTTTCAATTTATCTGGAAAAAAAAACTTATAAATAATAAACAAATATGTATAAAATTTAAAATTATAATTAAAATTGAAACACCTTCACCTGTCCTACCCTTTATTAAAATAAAATTATTAATATAAAGCCGATACATAGTATTTAAAGAGTCAATCGAACATAATCTTTAAAAAAAAGGTCGCAACCGATGGACTTTTCTAGTGCTATCTATAGACCTTATAATTGCACTGAGTGGTATTTCCCCACTGCTGTTCTGCACCTATCTGCTTTTATTAGACAGTTTTTGTTTGTTTAGAGTTGTTGCAAGAGTATGCTCACATTAGAATTCACCAATCTTTCCTTATAGGACAGAATCGTGGTTGGTTTGGATATGCTTACATTAGAATTCATCTCCGTCTTCTTATGGAATTTATATATATTAGATCTATAATTAGTAACTGGTTCAGCTGTGTGGGGCAGGGGGTTTGATTGATAGGTTGATGGGAAATTTAAGGGCCATAAATTCCCAGAATCTATTCGAGTTCATATAGGCCCTCCCTTGCAATTTCCGTTCAAGTTGTCTACCGTGGTTAAATGCATAAATTGTATACGATATCTCGAGTTAATCTCACGGCCTTGTGCTTGCCAGTCGAATCAATATTATTTTCCAACCTGGAGCCTCGAGATTTCTTCTGTGATGAAGAACGGCGGCAAAGTTATTGCATTGCTCGACAGTGTATATGCAACATTATTGTGTGTCTGATATATGATTTAATCCATAAATGACTCATCGGTGACACACCTTGTATGTTAGAAACTGGAGTTAATTTCTCCACCTCTTGTTCTGCCTCCCTCATGCACGCTGTTTGCCCCATCATGCACGCAGTCTGCATGTTTAACTGTTTCAGTCTTATCTCAGTTTGCATGGAGAACTGGCAGTTTAACGCCAGTTGATTTCTAGCTTTGTTTGTCCTTCTATTCTATTTATGTAATGCATGTTCGCAGATCTTACAAGACAGAAAATAATGAGATAAAAAATTTCCTTTTGATTGCCGTAGCAATTTGGAGTCGCCCATCTTTTTATTTGTGCTTACTGACAAAGTGGTATCAGAGCACAGGTTAATAGCAAGAAGGCAGATCGCAGCGTTTTGAGCTAGTCCATTGGACGCTGATCGACGAAGGCCGGTGGGGAAGAACTAAGCAGGTGAGCCGTTGGAAGGAAGCACCCAAGTGGAGACGTGAGAAAGAGCACCCAATAGGGAGAAAAAGCCAAAAGCCAAAAAAAAGAAAGTCCGTAGCAGAACTCCTAGAAGCGTACGAAGACCCTTGATAGAAGTCTGCAGCGAGCATCACAACAGTTTGAAATAGCAGACCGGAAGGAAAAGAAGAATACATGCATCTCTCGTGCACAGTTTGAATCTATGACTATGCAAGCTTGAGACCTGGCAACAAACAACAACATTTCTCAGCTCCAGATTCCCATTTTCAATGGTAAGAATTATGATTTTTGAGCAATTAAAATGATAACATTGTTTTGCTCACAAGATGTTTGGGATTTGGTAGAAAATGACTTTGTAGAACTATAGGATGAGGCTGCCCACCCGGGATTAACTCGAGCACAAAAGGAAGAGCTTAAAGAAAACAAGAAAAATGATGCAAAAGCTCTATTCCTAATCCAACAGGAAATGGATTAATCCATATTTTTTAGAGTTGCAGCCACAACGAGATCCAAGTCGGCATGGAAAATCTTAAAGACCACCTATAAAGGTAATACAAAGGTGAAAATAGCTAAATTGTAATCTCTTAGGAAAAAGTTTGAAAATTTGCAAATGAATGATTTAGAGTCTATAGACCAGTTTATGGGTCAAGTATTGAATATTTTGAATCAAATTAGATCTAATGGAGAAACAATCACATATCAGAAGATCATAGAAAAAATACTCGAGAGTTTACCCAGCAAATTTGATGCAATAGTTGTAGCTATTGAGGAAACCAAGGATTTAGAATAGTTAACAGTAGATGAATTAATGGGATCTTTGTTAACACATGAATCCAGAATGAATAGGAATAACATTACTTTTTTTAGAATGCTTTCAAGTCTCAAGTATCATTTGGCAGGGGAAGAGGAAGAGTAAGGTCAGCCTTCAAAGGAAGAGGTAGAGGCAAAAATGGAAGGTACAATCTAGATTAAGGTGAAAACAATAATCAAAACTACAACAATAGAAGACATGGCAACAATTACTTCCAGTGAAATTCACAAAGGTTTGATAAATCTAACATTCAATGTTATTATTGCAAAAAATATGGACATTATGCAAGTGAATGCAGAAAGAAACAAGGAGATGTGGACAAGCAGAATGCTAATTACACAAATGAATCTAATTATAATTTTGGAAGCTTATTTCTCACTTGTCATGTTGCTCAAGCAAATGCTAGAGATAATTGGTTTTTAGATAGTGGATGCAGTAACCATATGACAGGGAATAAAGAATTCTTTGCTAGTCTTGATGATTCCATAAAATCTGAAGTGAAATTAGGAAATGATAACAAAGTGGATGTAATGGGTAAAGCAATAATAAATGTTTTGGCAAAAAATGGTGAAAGAAGATTTATTCTTGATGTTTATTTTATACCTGGACTAAAGCATAATCTTATGCGTGTTGGATAGTTAGTACATAAAGGTTACAGAGTATCTTTTATGGATAATGTTTGCATAATACTAGACAAATTTTTAAATGACAGGTTGATAGAAAAAGTGGAGATGACCAAGAATCGGATGTTCCCTCTTTGAATTTAGTGCATCCAAGGAGAAGAGGAATCCCACTTCAAAACCATGCATCTAGACCAATCATGGCTATGGTATTTAAGGTATGGACATTTACATTTTGGAGGTTTGAATTTATTACAAAATAAAAATATGGTGAAGGGATTACCACCAATAGAATAGCCAAGAAGTTCATGTGAAAGTTGCATTCTGGCGAAACAGCATAGAGAGATCTTTCCAATAGGAGCCTCATATAGAGCAAGGGTAATATTGGAGCTAGTCCATAGTGATTTATGTGGACCAATGCAAATTCCATCATTTGGAGGCTTTTCTTATTTCCTAACCTTCATTGATGATTTTAGTAGAAAGACTTGGATATATTTTCTCAAAAATAAGTCTGAAGCCTTTGAAAAATTTAAAGAATTCAAGGCAATGGTTGAAAAGTAGAGTGGTATTTACATCAAGGTACTTAGATCAGATAGAGGAGGTGAATATATGTTTAATGAATTTCAATATTTTTGTAGATATCATGGCATTAAAAGGCAACTGACTACAAGGTACACACCACAACAGAATGGTGTAGTAGAAAGGAAGAATAGAACAATCATGGAGATGGCCAGAAGCATGTTAAAGGCCAAACATTTGTCAAATGAATATTGGACAGAAGCAGCAGCTGTAAAGTATATATTCTGAATAGAAGTCCAACAAAGAGTGTTAGAGATCAAATTCCACAAGAAGCTTGGAGTGGTAAGAAGCATAGTGTGCATCATTTCAAAAAAATTGGTTGTATTGCATATTCTCTTATACCATCTAAGTTGAGAAGAAAAATTGATGATAGAGGTGACAAATGCATCTTTATTGGCTATAGTGAAGAATCAAAGGCTTATAATTTGTATAACCCCATTTCAAAAAAAGTGATTATTAGCAGATATGTGGAATTTAATGAAGAAGAAGCATGGAATGTTAGCATTGATAAAACCATCACAATTGAAGCACCAATACCCCAAAATGAAGAAGAATATGAAGAACAAAATTTTCAAGGTGATAAATCCTCTCCACAAGCAAGAACAAGCACTCCAATAAGAACACCTGGGAGCTTAGCACAAGGTGAGTCATCTAGTCATGCATGCCATTCTACTCTCAATTCATAAGTAAGTGATGAATCAGATCCAACTCTTTCCACTTTAAGATCAAAACTTAAAGGTAAGAAAATGAGAAACTTGAATAAAATTTATAAACAAGAAGAGAAGTTAGATTTATGTTCAAATTTTGCTCTTTTCTCTCATGATTTTATGTATTATGAAGAAGCAATCAATGAGGAACATTGGATAAAGGCAATGGATGAAGAGATGAATGCCATTCGGAGAAATCAAACATGGGATCTAATTAATCTACTTGAAGGTAAGGATTGCATAGGAGTCAAATGGGTTTATAAGACCAAATTTGATGCAGAAGGAAATGTTGAAAAACATAAGGCAAGGTTAGTAGCAAAAGGTTTTGCACAAGAACATGGAATTGATTATAATGAAACATTTTCTCTCATTGCTAGACTTCATACTACTAGAATGGTTTTAGCAATAGCTGCACAAAATAATTTGAAAGTATATCAAATGGATATCAAATAAGCTTTCTTGAATGGTTTCCTAGATAAATAAGTGTATGTGAAATAGCCACCAGGTTATGAAGTGCATGGACATGAAGAAAAAATCTATAGATTGAAGAAGGCCCTCTATGGTTTCAAGCAAGCACCAAGAACATGGTATACCAGGATTGATTCATACATGACAAACTATGGATTCAACAAAAGCAATACTAAGCCTACATTGTACACAAAAATCAACAAAGAAGATTAGATTTTGATTGTGAGTTTGTATGTTGATGATTTGATTTTCACTAGAAATTTGTCTGTTGACACATTTAAATTAGCAATGAAGAAAGAATTTGAAATGATAGATTTGGAATTAATAAATTATATTTTGGGCATTAAAGTTGTACAATCAGATAAGGGAATATTTATTTGTCAAACTAAATATGCAAAAGATGTGATAAGGAGGTTTAAGATGTTGAATTGTAAATCAGCACCTACACTAGTTGATACAGGGACCAAAATTAGCAAAGAAGACAAAGGGTCTAATGTTGATTCTAAAACATTCAAAAGACTAATTGGTAGTTTGATATATCTTAGAGCTACAAGACTAGATATCATGTATGGGGTCAGTTTAATCTCTAGATTCATGGAGTCACCAAAAGACTCACATTGGCAAGTTGGAAAGAGGATATTGAGATATGTGGCAGGAACAACAAAATATAGAATTTTATATTCCAAAACTAATGATTTTGGTTTGATTGGTTATACTGATAGTGATTTTGTAGGTAGCATTGATAATAGGAAGAGTACTTCTAGACATGCCTTTCTTTTTAGAATAGGTGTGGTCACATGGGCATCCAAAAAGCAACTTATAGTAACACTTCCATCAACTGAAGTAGAGTATGTAGCAGCCACATCAGTAGCATGTCAAGCAACTTGGATGAGGAGAGTATTGACAGATTTATTACAAGCAAAGAATGAGTCAACACCAATCTTTTGTGACAACAAATCAGCAAATGCATTGTAAAAAGATTATGTTTTTCATAAGAGGAGCAAGCACATTGATACAAGATTCTATTTTATTAGAGAGTTAGTGAACGCTGGAGAAATCCATTTGGAGTTTTGTAGTTCTGAAGACCAATTGGTAGGATATATTCACAAAGGCATTAGCAAAAGAGAGTTTTGATTATCTAAGACAAAATTTAGGCATTGTAAATGTTGAAGTATTTAGTGGTAGAAATTAAGGGGAAGTGTTAGAAATTAGAGTTAATTTTTCCACCTCTTGTTCTACCTCCTTCATGCATGCTATTTGCCCCATCATGCACGCAGTCTGCATGTTTAACTATTTTAGTCTTATCTTAGTTTGCATGGAGAACTAGTAGTTTAACACCAGTTGATTTCCAGCTTTCTTTGTCCTTCTATTCTATTTATGTAATGCCTGTTTGCAGATCTTACATGGTAGAAAATAATAGGATTAAAAATTTCCTTTTGATTGCCGCAACAATCTAGAGCCACCCATCTTTTTATTTCTGTTATTTTATTTCTACTTACCGACATTGTGGAAGGTTAGTTTAACAACAATAATCATTAATTGGGTTACGTAGGTTCAATACCTACTCCCTTGAATACAGACTCAATTTGTGCTATCTAATTCCTTGAGTGGGTGCAATAGTAAAGGCATTGGAAGGGATGATAGAGTTGGACGGTTTCCCTGGCGCCTCGTCCCCTACTTTGCAGCAACCATTTCTATCCCATTCATCACTCTAATCTAAGAATTTGGCTCTCTCATACATGCATGTGTCTTTTGTAGTGTCGGGAAGATGATTTTTGTTATATTCTACTTTGCAGTTTTTGGAGTGGATTTACAATTACAAGTCTATTGATCCATTTTTCGAGTTGATTTACAATTTAGGTGGTGCCTAATTTTAGATATATTAGATAACCGTAACACTTTTAGAGAGTATGTAAAGACTTGGGGAGATTCATACCCAGGGCCAGTGGAGTACCTAAAATTAGCAGTACTTGGTGTTCTCTAGTAGTTTTACCTTTCCTCTATTCGCTAAATAAAGAGAAGTGAGAACTATTATCACGAATACAATAGTTATTAATGTTATATATTTTTTATATTGAGTAATGAGAAAATAATTATAGTAACAAGATACAATAAGCCCTAAAGGGCAAGAATAATCAAATAAACTAAATACACATACAATAATACACCAGCTGTCTATAAAACCCCAAATCGCTGAACATTCAACTAGAAGGTTGCCATATAACCATTGGAGTCTTTTATTTTCTTGAAAATGACTTCAACAATGTCCGCAAGGTGCTTCAGTTGACTCTTGATGTTCTTCATCTACTTATATAGATCCTTATTGGAAAAAAGTATTGAGTGCATATCTTATTGGATTTTTTTTGTTTGGGAAGATGTTATTTTGTTGGTAGATTTAATATTTTTGAGGTGTTTATTTATATCAATTTATTAAGAAATAATAAAAATATATTATTTTATTTTTCAACTCACTGAAAATTTATTTAAGTGTAGTAAATTTGTTAAATTGGATTAACAAGAAGTTTATTCATGATATAAAAAAAAAAAAATATAAACATTTAAAAAAAAAATTAAAATTTTTTATTGGTAAAAGGTTTTATTTAAAAATTCAAGAGAGTTGAAAATTTAAGTTTAATCAGAGTATTATTTGTGTTGATATAGAACTAGTATAAATATATTAAATATATTTATTTAAAAAATATTGAAAGATATAAATCTTAAAAAAAAATCTTTCAATTTTTTTTTCAATTATAATTATTAATAATTTTATTATCTTTATTGTAATTACTAAATAGTGATCAATCATATTAATTTAATTACATATTAAGTTTAAAAAATATATAATTAATATATTATAATTTTTCAATTTATCGAGAATTTTTTTTTAATAAATAATAAACAAATATATATAAAATATAAAATTAAAATTAAAATTGAAACACCTCCACCTGTGCTACCCTTTATTAAAATAAAATTATTAATATAAAGCCAATACATAGTATTTAAAGAGTCAATTGCACATAATCTTGAAAAAAATAGTCGCACCCGATGGACTTTTCTAATGCTATCTATAGACCTTATAATTGCACTGAGTGATGCTATTGGTAATAGCGTGCCTCTGTTTTGAGAAAGCTACCAAAAAAATCGATAATAATAGCACGCACACCTCTTGTTTTCCTCAATTTTTCATTGTTTACAAAGAAAAAATATTGTTTTCATTAATTTTTCATCCACTGCTAACTTCGCAAAGGTATTTCCCCACTGCTGTTTTGCAAATGCTTCGCAGACTAATCAAATTAGATTGTGGTCTGGAGTTGCTGCAAGAGTACATGTCTAAATTATAATTCACCTATCTGCTTTTATTAGACAGTTTTTGTTTGTTTAGAGTTGTTGCAAGAGTATGCTCACATTAGAATTCTCCAATCTTTCCTTATAGGACAGAATCGTGGTTGGTTTGGATATGCCCACATTAGAATTCATCTCCCCCTCCTTATAGAATTTATATATATTAGATCTATAATTATTAATTGGTTCAGCTGTGTGTGGCAGGGGGTTTGATTGATAGGTTGATGGGAAATTTAAGGGCATAAATTCTCAGAATCTATTCGAGTTCATAAAGGCCCTCCCTTGCAATGTCTCTATCAAGAGAGCATGCAAAAACAAGAACTTAAACAAATAAATAAGAACTGAACACAATTGCTACAGTAATTTCTTGAAAGAAAGAGATTCTATTGATCTTCAATTTTCCTTGCTTACAATGATGCGCTCAAGCGTCTTTAAATAGATGTGAATCCATACGATAATTAGAAAATAAACTCAAGACTAATTTTAGTCTTTACATGCAAACTAACTCTCTAACAAATACTCAAACAGTTTAACTAACTGTTTGCTAACTAACTGTTTACTAACTGATTGTTCACAAGTGCAGCTTAAATGCTTGCATGACAAAAGGAGAGAGGTGGGAGAAATTATCTCCAATTAATATTGAATTTCTAACATGCAATTTCCGTTCAACTTATCTACCGTGGTTAAATGCATATATTCTATAGGATATCTCGAGTTAATCTCATGGCTTGTGCTTGCCAGTGGAATCAATATTATTTTCCAACCTGCAGTCTCGAGATTTCTTCTGTGATGAAGAACGGCGGCAAAGTTATTGCATTGTTCGACAGTGTATATGCAACATTATTGTGTGTCTGATATATGATTTAATCTATAAATGACTTATCCGTGACGCAGCTTGTGGAGGGTTAGTTTAACGGCAATAATCATTGACTTGGTTACGCAGGTTCAATACCTACTCCCTCGAATACAGACTCGGTTCGTGGAATCTAATGCCTTATTTTCAATTCTTATCAGTCATGGTCATTTCCCTTTCTTTTCAATCCATGTCTCATTTATTTCAGGTCACTAATTCAGGAAAGAAGGTATTCTTGGCGATTCATTCAGGAACTTGGGCACCATTTTATGGCGACAAGGACATAGTAGAAGCAGGAATATGGCTATTCATTCAGGATCTTGGGCACCATTTTATGGCGACAAGGACATGGTAGAAGCAGGAATATGTATCCAATATTTTGGGTTCATTTGGTAACATTCACGTGATTAATTCTTGTATCAGTGGATTTCTTCCCTTCTTATTCTATTGAACTTCGATCCAATGTCCTCTTTGAAGTGAAATTTTCATTTTCAGGAAGACAAGGATGTCGATTTCAAATGAATTAATGGACTAAAAATTATCAATTGAAGAATTGACCCTTTTACCTATTGGTATGACAAAGTTCAGTTCTGACTTAGTTCCTGATTCCACAGACCTCTTAGCTAGATCCATGGAAACTTCACCTATTACCGAAGGATCCTCCTCTATAACTTTTGGAACTGAATTCTCCACATATGGGGCGCCAATTAAACTGAACTATCGCCGCATGACATCTATATCTATAAGGAGGCGTTCCAAAACCTCCTTCTAGCGAGATGTTGTTCCATTCACTGTAAGTATTTCTAGAAGGCCATCCTTTCACCATGAAGTCTCTTCCTTTAATTTTTCATTTCTATAGGTGTCCGTTAAGTGGCCCATGTTTAAAAAATTCTACGACATGGAATGGCAACCGCTCACATTTAGGTATTTGTTTCCATGAACGATTTTCCACCTTCAATTCAATTGTTTTTGGGAAAGTTTTTGAGATATTAATAACAAATAGAATTCTTGCAAGGGTTGTGTGAGATAAGTCCAAAGTGGTTCAAACGGTCGATAACAATTCACCCAAAGGATCCCCTATGACTTTGAAGCAAGGATCTGACGAAAACGAGAGTGGAAGATGTGATAGATGAACCCAAACAGTCTTTGTGATAAAAGAATCATTAATGGGATTAAAGGATGGGATTTAGGGTTTCAGCAGAAGGAGATCTTTCTCTGCATTTCGACACTCATCTAATACTCTTTACCTATCCTCAATAACATTAAATACTATAGTAAAATAACCATTTTTGCAGGGGTGAATTTCTATTTTACCTTGTAAAAATTGTTGCCATATATTAGATTATTAGTTGTTTAGTCTAAAGATAACTCCAATGTTAGAGACCCATGTTTCTATTTGGATCACTTCAGTTAGTATCTATCCATTAAATTTAAATTTACATAAAATCATATATATTTATATATGTATGTGTATGTGTCTACACAAACATGGACCCCCACACACTTATGTATGTACGTATGTATGTTTGTATATGTACATGATATGTAACTGAATTCAACTAGAGATATGGACCTGGCTAAGCAAAAAAAATTAAAATTTAATTTTTTATTAGGAAAAACTATAATTGTACCTTAAATGAAGAATAATATTAACATGCTAGATATAAAATAAATAGAAAAATTAGAGGGATGAATTAGAATTTGGAATCATGATCTATCTTCATCCTTTTGTATCAGACATAACATAAAAAAATCCTCCACAACATATTGTTCAATCTTCAAATAAATCAAAAAATATAGTGTTGTGTGTACCTAAAGGCTATTGATATGTAAAATGGGTTTATATTCCACTCTAAGTTTAACCAACATGGACCCCTTCAAGTTATGATGTTCCTCTCATGTTCTATGACATAAGAAAATGCCAAAATGTTGTTTTAAGATGTATTCTAACTCTTATGACTAACATCTATAACACACAAATGAGTATGTGTTCCTTCACATGTAAGATCCACATGATACATTCATTGCGCATACCCCTTCCCACTCTAACCATGTTACTACTTCATACACAATTGAAATTAAAAATGCTTACATAGAATTGAATACCAAATGTGAACTTCTTTAACCTTTAGCATAATTTGAGTCTTAAGCTCTCTTACATATTTTTGTACTAGCCTAGTTTGCAGGGAATGTAAATATGAAATAAAAAGGAAACAAACACATTAACAACCAAGAGAGATAACATAAGACATACATTGAAAAATAAATGTCAAAAAACTCTAACAAGAGTGAATCCATGCTTCCTCATCTCCACCATATTTTATAATTTAAATTTTTTTACCTTCTTGGGATTCTAAGAAAAACAAACCTTATGGCTCCCATACTCATAACGATATTTGAAATATTTATTGGAATGCCTGCCTTTCAAGAAAGGGAAAACTACTAAACTCAGTTATATCAACTGTGTAGTCCCCTTCCTTAGATTGATCTTTTTTAATTTATTTTTATTATATTCTCTTGATGTATCTTGATTATCTCTTCATTGCCAAGATTCGTATTTATCGTTTACCATCCATACAACCCACTAGTAAGCTTAATTAAACCACCAAAGAGAAGGGGAAATGGTTTAAATTGTTTAAATTACTTGGATTCAAATCCTTATATATAAATCTAGAGGTCTACAATCAAGCTCTAGAGTTTGACAGTCGAGCTCAAGAGTTTGACTTGCAATAATGTCAACTAACTTCCAAATGACATAACTTTTGCATAAAAACTTGAAATGACATGAAATTATTTTAACTCATGTATATTTTAGATAAACTTAAATATGTGTTAGAAAATAAATTTTCATCCCAAACATATTCCATTTTATCTTGTACAATAGAAAATAGTATTTTCTGAGACTCAACATGTTATAGATTACTCATGTTTGACAAACTACCATCTAACCAATTGAGTTGGATGATATATATGATCAAAGTTATGATCATGCACCCAAAATTTAAATGCTTTTGAATCCCAATAAATATATAAAAATAATATGAATTTTTACCTCATATCTTCCCAAGTGAGAAACAAAACTCATCATCTACTTTGACAATGCCCTATTTAGGGTCTAATCTAATCATCTTTTGGACAATAGGTTATTTAGGTTCAAATTTGATAAACCATTAGATAATACCTTATTCTAGTTTCATTTGGTTAATTATTACACACTATCTTGTTAAATTTCCAATATGATCAACTCTTGAATAATACCCTACTAACGCTCCCATATAATTAACTCTCTAATTTGAAGGCTTTCATTCCCATAATTTTATAAACTTGAGTCATGAGGGAAATATTTATTGTGCTTATTCTTTAGATGCCCTTTGGATTTTATTACTCTACCCTTAGTTATGACTTTTCCATCATCTGTAAAAAAAAATTTGTCCCAGTCCTCTTGTTCAATAGGAGCTCAGATCTATAATGAAAGGAGAAAATACCTTATTAATTCTACTTGGAAGGCTTAAAGAAACATTAGTTTTCAAATAAAAAGGAGGAATATCCAATTCCATAAAAAATATTTCTGAAAGATTTGTAGTATTACCTTTGTATTCTTTCTTCCCTCAAGTACAACAATACTTTGTTGTCACAAGGAAACTATTATCAAATCCATGTTGAACATGTCTATCTCTACACCTTTTCTTAACTCTTTTAACCTTTCTTTCTTTTCAAAGAGTATTGTTGCTAAGTTGAGTGTTAAGGCTTTTCTCATACTGCTTGGATAGTTGATCCATAAAAAAAAATTGGTAAATACCATCACAACACACAATCCCACAATGTCTTACATCAACAAAAATAATAGTGGAATTTGAGCCCACCTTACTACCAATAAATCAAGAGATTATCTCCTATATCACTTGTTATGCAGGTAACATGAAACATCTACATAATGGACACCATAATAAAACATAAACAAATGTAACATTATTATGTAAATATATTAGAAAACCTTTTACAACAAAAAATACAACCTACACTGATACCATTATGATCCATAACCTATGTGGACATTCCACTCTATGTTTCAACAACATGGACCTTTTCAAGTTGAGGAGTTGATCTCAAGTTCCATGCTATAGAACACCACCCAAAATGTTGTTTTAAAGTTCATTCTAACTCATATGGATAACATATAAAATATACAAATGAATATACAAGCCTTCACAACTAATCTCCATATGCTACATATAGTGCATATATTCTTATACACTCTAAATATGCTACTATTCTATATGTAAATGAAATTGAAATTCTTACATAGAAGTGCAATACCAAATGTGAAATTATTTAATCTTTTAGGTTTAGTCTTGAGCTCTCTTATATGTTTATGTATTAGTTCAGTTTTAGGAAATAAAAATATGAAAGAAAAGTTTAAAAAGAAAAAAGAAAGAAAATAACAAATATTAAAAACCATGAGAGATAACACAAGACATACCATGGAGAAATTCAATTTGAGAAAACTACAATAAGAGTGAAGTTGTTCTTCCTCATCTCTAATATCTTTTGTAGTTTAAAAAAAAATTCCTTTTTGGGCTTACAAGAAAAACCAATTAGATCCCATACTCATAATGAGCTCTAAAATACTGAGTGGAGAACTTGTTTGTCAAGAAAGGAAAAACCTTTGAACCTAATTATTTTAGTTATGTAGTAATCAACTATTGGACTCAAATGTCTTTACTAGGTAGTCCCCCTCCTTGGATGGATCACTTTATATTTATTATTTTATTATCTTCTCCTAATGTTGCTTGACTATATCTACCTTGTTAGGACATTTATTTATCCTTTCCCATTACTAAAACCTACAAAAAAACTCAACTAAACTACCAAAGAGAACGGGAAATGTTAAAAATAATTCAAATACCTAGCTCCATAGTATTATAGTTGGCTACAAAGTTTTATAGTTTTAATCTAGAATCCCATAGTCTAGATCAAGATTTTTATAGTCTAGATCTAAGTTTAACTAGCAATAAAGATCACTAGCTTTCGGAGGCCACAAGTTTTACATACAAACTCAAAACAATGTTGGTAGTAGACTTAGGACTGTAATAGCACATAAGGTAAATAAATAACAAGCATGTGATTTAGAGAATTCAGTGTAACATATATCATTTTGTATTTATTTGGCCTATGTATGTATACTAAAACACTGTTGAATATGAGAATACTCCTTTGAAGAAAGAAATGTAAGGTCAAAATGCGAAGTGATAGAACATTTTAAGTCTTTAAAAATTAATCTAATGTTAAGAGAAACAAGTTTGAATGATATGAGATTAATACATAGATCAATACAATGTTCTTTAAATGCCTTTTTTACTTGTTCTATGCGAAGTTAAATTTTATTTTGTGTGAATCTATTTCCTAATATAATAATAATGAATGTTTTGTGTGTGTGTGTGTGTGTGTGTGTGTGTGTGTGTGTGTGTGTGTGTGTGTGTGTGTGTGTGTGTGTGCGCGTGCGCGCGCTGCGCGCGCATGTGTGTGTGTGCACACGCATGCCTTTGACTAGATAACACTTTACTCAATACAAAATAAATTCTCAATTTGGTCTCTAGTTCCATCTGTGTTCTGAATTTGCATTAGAATTCACATATAAATAGTTATTAACATGTTCTGATAGGATTTCCATGAGTCAATGTTAATAATGATGTGGTGAGTGTGGAACATTGCAACATGTTGATTAAGTTACATAAACATAGATTTATGGAATGATGGTAGAATGAGAGAATTCACAATTTCTTAAAAGAAGAGGGAATGATGGTTGGATGAGAGAATTTACAATTTCTCAAAAAAAGAGGCAAATAGAATAAGAAAATATGTAATATAGGTTATGAGTAAATATATACGTGATGAAATATATGAAATATTTTGATGTGAATTTCTTAAATTGTTAGTTACACGATTATCAATATTGAAATATTATTGCTTAAGCCAAGAACAATAGATTCATATACCTTATAATTGCACTAAGGGGTGCTATTGGTAATAATAGCTTGCCCGAAAATAAGCAAAAAGAAAAAATATATATTAATAGAATGCCTACCTCTTAATTTCATTGTTTACTAGGAAAAGATATTGTTTTCATTAATTTTTCGTCCACAGCTAACTTCGCAACGATATTTCCCCACCGTTGTTCTCTAAATGATTCGCAGACTAATCAAATTAGATTTTGGTCTAGAGTTGCTGCAAGCGTACATGTCTAAATTATAATTCACCCATGTCCTATTATTAGACAGATTTGGTTTGATTAGAGTTGTTGCAAGAGTATGCTCACATTACAATTCACTAATCTTTCTTTATAGGATAGAATCGTGATTGGTTTGGAGTTGTGGCAGGGATATGCCCGGATTAGAATTCATCTCCCTCTCCTTATGGAATTTATATATTCAATCTATAACTATTAACTGATTCAGGTGTGAGTGGCAGGCGGTTTGATTGATAGGTTGATGGTAAATTTAAGGGCGATAAATTCCCACAATCTCTTTGAGTTCATAAAGGGCCCTCCCTTGCAATTTCCGTTCAAGTTATCTAGTGTGGTTAAGTGCATAAATTCTACTTGCAAGTGGATATCTCGAGTTAATCTCATGACTTGTACTTGCAAGTGGAATCAATATTATTTTCCAAGCTGCATCCTTGAGATTTCTTCTGTGATAAAACATGGCAGCGAAGTTATTGCAATGTTCGACTGTATATTCAACATTATTGTCTGTGTGGTATATGATTTAATCCATAAATGACGCATCCGTGTCGCAGCTTGTGGAGGGTAGTTTAACGGCAATAAACGCTGACTTGGTTACGCATGTTCAATACCTACTTCCTCAAATGGAGACTCAGTTCGTGGAATCTAATTCCTTATTTTCATTCCTTATGAGTCATGTTCATTTCCCTTTCTTTTGTTTGATGCCTTTTATTGTAGAACTAGGACTCAATAACAATTAACCAACATTATCCTCCTTGATGTTGAGAGATCTAACAATTGGATCTTGAAGTTTAAAAAATTGAACTTTTGCAAAGCTTTAGTGAAGATATCTGCAACCTCTTCCTATGTGTTTATATACTTCAACTTTACATTTTTTTTTCAAATCTTGAATAAAATGGTACTTCAAATCAGAATGCTTTCCCTATTGTGATGCACTAGATTCTTGGCTAATTTGATAACACTTACATTATTAGAAAAAAACATTATAGGTTGATATTTTTTCTTTCCAATTTCTTCTAAAACCTTTCGAAGCCACAATGCTTATTTACATGCATAAGTGGCTACAATATATTTGGCTTTTGTAGATGAAAGAGTAGCTAAATTTTGTTTCTTTGATATCCATGTAACCAAACTAGAACCAAGTGAAAAACAATTACCATATATAGATTTTCACTCATCCAAACTACCTCCCCATTTAGAATCATTAAATGAAAAAAGTTCAAATTTTTTAGTAGTATAATAATGAATACCAAAGCCAATAGTATCTTTAACATAACTAAAAATTGTCTTAGCTGCCTCCATATGAAATTTAAATGGCTGAGACATATATCTTGATACAAGAGAAATTGAATAAGTAATATATGGTCTTGTGTGAGTTACAAACATTAAACATCCAACAATACTTCTGTAAGTTATCTCATTAACTCTTTCAGCACCATCTTTTCTACATAGCATAACTTCATGAGTAGTTGGAGTAGAGACTTGTCTGCAATCAACCATATTGAACTTATTCAACATATTTTTTGCATACTTTGTTTTATAAATGAAGATGTCTTATTTATATTGATGAATCTCCATTCCTAAAAAGTATTTTATGAGACCTAAATATTTCATTTGAAATTCATTCATCATTTCAATTTTGAATTCATCCTTCATCTTAGAATTACTACCCATATATAACAAATCATCAACATACAAACTTATAATAAGGATATCATTACCTTCTTACTTGTAGTAAAGAGCAGGCTCACTTTTACTTGTTTTGAATCCATCTTGCTGAACATATCTATTAATCCTTACATACCATGCTCTAGGTGCTTGTTTGAGGCTATACAAAGTCTTATTTAACTTGTAGACTTGTTCTTCTTTACCTTTAATAAAAAACATGTGGCTATTATACCTAGATTTCCTCTTCTAAGTAGCCATTCAAGAAGGTACTTTTCACATCCATTTGATGTACGCTCTATTTCTTTTGAGATAATAGTGAAATCACCATTCTAATGGTCTCTTGTCTTACAATTGGTATAAATGTATCTTCATAATCTATGCTATATCTTTGAGTGAAACACTTTTCAACTAGATGTGCCTTGTGTCTTTCAACACTACCATCACTATTTTACTTAGTCTCGTAGACCCATTTAGTACTAGTACACATTTTGTCATGTGAAAGTTTTGTAAGTTGCCAAGTATCATTTTTATGAATGAAATATATTTCTTCTTGCATTGTTTGAAAAAACATCATTAGCACATGCATCTTCAAAACACAATGGTTTAAAATCAGCTTTTGTAATTAAAACATAATTTACGATCTCACCTCTTGGACATTATTCATGTGTTTGGCTTCTTCTACGCTAATAAATTTCACTCAAGCTTTTGACTTTCCTTGAATAACTAAAACTTGAAGCTAGAGCTATGCCTAGAATACATGCACTATATGAGGGGATATTTAATGGACTTGCACTTGAATCTAGAACTATGCTTCAAATACACACATTAGATGAGGGGCTACTTAATGGACTTGTAACACTTGGCACTGAAGTACTAGTGGGTTGATCATTAGTAATATCATCATAAATAATATCAACAAAAAACATATTTATACTTCATAATATTTCCTTTTATCTTTGTCATGACCATACACTTCCCCTTCATCAAAATCACATTTCTTGACACAAGTACACTATTAGTGATAGGATTATAAAATGTATGAGCATTGTTTTGTTCACTGTACCTAATAAATATACAAGACCCACTCGTTGGATTTAATTTATTACTTTTTCGATAAGATACATGAACATGATTTAGAAAACCATAAACTTTAAAATATTTGACATTAGGATTGTTTTCATACTATGCTTCATATGGAGTCATCTTTTCATGTGTGCTAGTGGGACTTCGATTAAGAATATTTACTATTGTAGCACCTACATCACCCTAAAAAGATTTGTTTGATCCCTTTTTTGTAACATGTTCATTGCCATTTCAAACACTTTACTATTTTTTCTTTCAACCACACCATTTTATTGATAGGTGTAGGAAGTTATGATTTTTTTTTTATCCCATTCAAATCACAATAATTCATAAAATCTTTTGAATAGAAATCACCTCCATGATTAGTTCTTAAGAATTTTATTCTATAACCACTTTCATTCTCTACAAGGGCTTTAAATCTCTTAAATGTATCAAAT
Source organism: Torreya grandis (assembly GCA_037957365.1). NCBI lineage: Eukaryota > Viridiplantae > Streptophyta > Pinopsida > Cupressales > Taxaceae > Torreya > Torreya grandis. The sequence continues at coordinate 5,911,586 of JARHVA010000308.1, forward strand.
GCTTCACTTTTTTGCTTCAAAAAATAAACCCAACACTTCCTTGAACAATAATCAATAAATGTAATGAAATTTGATGACTTATCCAAATTTTTTGTTTGCATTAGACCAAGAACATCTGAGTGAACCAATTGAAGTGGATGCTAAGCCATCCATGCACTACCTTTTGGAAACTTTTTTCTGTCATTTTTTCCTTTAAAAAACCCTTCACAAACATCCTTATGCTCTTCAACCTTTGGCAAACCATAAACCAATTGTTCTGATGTTAGTAACTTCAAACTTTTAAAATTCAAGTGTCCATACCTGAGATGCCATAACCAAATTTTATCTTTATATGCCATATTTTCAAGGATATTACTATGCTCTCCAAAATTCAATGGAAATATCCTATTCTTAGACATAGGTACAATTGTAACAACCTTATTTTCATTATTATTTTCATAGATATTTTATTTCTTATCATCAAAAACCACCTTATATTTATTTTCACATAGCTATCCAACACTCATCAAATTATGATTCAACTTTGATGTGTAATCAATATCATTAATACATTTCTTACTGTATGTAGTATTCACCTTCATAGTTCCTTTTTCTACAACCTCTAAATATTTACCATCACCAAGTTTTATATTAGTTTTGAAATTTCTACCCATTATAGAAAAAAAACACATTATTCCTTACCATGTGATTAGAACAACCTGAATCTAGATACAAAACCTCATTAGCACTCTTTTCAATTTTATCATATGAAATGAATAAATTACATGAAGCATCACCATCCTCATTAGCATAATTAACACTTCTATTTTAATTTCTTACATTTAATCTAAATTTTTAATCAAAGTGACCACACCTATGAAAGTAATACCATTGAATATTTCTTTTATCGAATCTACATCTAACTCTACATCTTGTATTTGAACTACCTCTTCTTCCTCTATATCTTATTGAATAATTGTAATTCATATCTTTACCTTATATTTTATTGATTTTTATATTGCCTTTGCTTTCTACATGGCTATTCTTATTGCTAGTACTAGTACCTTCAATATTTATGACCTTTAATTTTGAGTCAAAAGCCTTCTCATCACTTTCATTTAATGTGTATTTTAGTCTTTATTCATGGGACACAAGAGATCCAACTAGGTGATCAAACTCAAGAGTAGTCAAATTTTTTATTTCTTTAGTAACGATGGAAATATTATTCCACCTTGGTGTTAGAGACCTTAATACTTTTTTTTATAAAAAACCCTTTGTTTAACATTTCTCCATGTTTATCGATCATGTTAACTATATCCTTTACTTTTACATAGAAATCACTCACACTTTCATCATCTTGCATATTCAAATTCTCAAATTCTTTCTTCAATATTTGTAATCTAACCATTTTGACTTGCTCACTACCTTGGTAAGCTTCTTGTAGAGTCTTCCAAGCATCCTTGTTTTCTTTAATATGAAACTATTGGAAATGGGCTCTTGTATAGAACTATTTGAATATGAAATAAAGCTTGTGAGTTCATCTTAGATTCCTTTTAGCTTACCTATCATTAGATGGGATAGTTTTCCAATTAGCTAGTTCATCATAACCAATTTCTATAATCTCTCATAATTATTTTCTTATGAAAAGAGTCATCATCTTGATGCTCCAATAATCATAATCATTACCACCAAATTCTAGAATAAAAAGATTGTTAGAGTTTGACATGATCAATTGTTAGAAAGATATGAAACAAAGAACATCCACCCAAACCTAGATTAATACCAATTGAATATTTTTAAATATATAAAAATAAACCACTACCCAAAAAGAAATAAAAAAATAAGACATTCACATTTAAATATATGTAGTATGCATAGCTATAAGAAATTTAAAAAACTAAAATAAAATTACTTCTTCAAATTATTTGAATCATTCTCCATTATAATAAAAATAAAATACAATGTGTTTATTGAATTGCATGAAACATGCTTTTCTAATAAATAAATAAATAATTCTAAATTTATCTAAATAATTAAAATAAAATGAATTGCTTGAAATATAAACTAAAGTTATTCCTAGCCTTTCTAAGGATTTATTGTTTTGAAAATATATTATCTGAATACCAAATAATTATTAAATAAATTTCATGTTCTTTGGCATGATGTTATCTATTGTAGAACTAGGACTCAAAAAAAATTAACTAATAAACAAGGTAATATATAGTTAATGGTTAGAAAAAAATCTAACACCCATCAACCCAAAAAAAAAAATGACTAGTAAAACACAAGGAACAATGAAAGACTAGCGTACAATAACCAAGCTACAAAGAACAACAAGGAATACCCTTCCTAAAACCAAGAGACAACATTGATCTAAGAGAAATTAGAAATAATTTATATACTAATGTACAACAATCTATTAATATAATGTAAATTGATTACCAAGAATAGTTAGTGACCCATTACTAGCTAAATGGTCTATATATTATTATCTTTAGATCTACTACACCATCTCCACCATCATATTTTTTGGAGCAAAGAGTCATATTATATGTTTTAATGGTATTTTTATCATGAAATTTTTATTTTTTCACAATAATGTCTGATCCCCCCTCTCACCTTAATCTTCAAATTTAGGTGCAAGAGGGATAGTAATTCCAACCTCTCAATGCCCAGGAAGCTATCTTTTAAAACATGGGCTGATATTTTTATAATGACCATTTTTTATACCATGGAGTCAGATCCCACATGCTTCCTCACCAAAGTGTAATCATACCCAATGTCCTTGGAAATAGATTTCAACTCCCTCACTTTAAGGATAATTTGGGTCATACTTGAAACTTCCAAAATTGAAATTGTAGCTCCACTCTTAGTAGTTTTATGAGTATATTCACTATTCACTATAATAAACTCAAGGATGGCATCCTTCTACTCCCCATATTTATTTTTAATCTATGATAGGTTGCAACCAATTAGACTATATGAAATCACCTCCATAATCTAAAGTGTAATCCTCAAAATCTAGAGATTATTTCCAACAATGGTTCCTCACATTGAGCTCAATATTATAATATAGGTCTCTAGACATATATTATATTACAATCACTTTGTCATAAGTGGTGTGGGATAAAGTCAAATAAGAAGATTTGATCATTCATAATTCACCAAAGGTATTTCCTATTGCCTCAAAACATGAATCTAGTTATAATTATAGTGGAAGGTGCGATAACATGATCCATACTAATATGGTAATGAAACATTTAGTAAGGTGGTTAAATTATGGGAACCAATATTTCATCAAGAGGAAATGTTGATCCTAATTCCACAATCACTCTTTGAACACCTCATTCTTGTCTTCTATAGGTCAAAAACTATAATAAAATACCTTTTACAGAAGGAAAAGTTTTCAGTTTACCTTTTATCAAAGGCCTCTAGTGTTATGTGATCCATGTATGTGGAGTCTAATGAGAAACATGTCCCTATACATAGATTGGTTCCCCTATCTATACAAAGGAGAGATTTGGTGAAGCATTGGAGAAAACATTATTTCCATAAATAAGATAACATGGGACATGATCATAAATATTTTTCTCAATAACTCCACACTGATTGTTTTCATCTTCAAAAGATAAATGTGAATTTATGTCCGTAATTTTAGAAGTAGGAGTAAGTTGTATGGAGTGAATGATAAGAAATCAAATTTTATGAAATCAAGAGAATTGATAGAGTGAGTATCAATTTATAATATAATACAATATATACATGTAAAGAGATGGATTTAATATATATGATGATGCATTTGTATCTTAAAAATTAGTTTCCAATTAACATGCATAATTTAATTCAAAGTATTAGGTTAGGGACACTTTCATTCATAGAATGTCCACCGATGGTTCAGAATATGTAGCTAATCTAGTGATAGATTAATCATATGCTCTTGAGCCAATTTTATTTACTCTTTACCTCCTCTAAAGCCTCCTCCTCAAAGGAAATATAAGGGGTAGTTTTAGAAGGACCGAGAGACTTCAACACACTCTTGTTTTAGTGAGAAACCACCCCCACAAAATATTATGGAGTGGTTTTTACCCCAAAACACCCCCTAAATCTAATATTTTGTAGGTCAACTTTAGCATTGACATTAACAACTAAGTCCTTAATGATATCATTGGCCTATGTCTTCTCCTATAGATCCCCTAGTTTTACTATTGTCTTAACTAATCTTGGGTCATTGCCAATGCCTCTATCTTTCTTTTAGATACCAACATTAATCTACAGTAGTTCCTTAGAGATCTTGCTTTCCATTCCACCTTCCTACAAGATGGTTATCATCTCATCTACCTTATCCATACTATTAATGTGTATAGATGTATTTATATTTTATCTTAATGCCATATATTTACATGTAATAATAATGGATAATTTTAAGAACATAGCCTTAAATATTTTCATAAGATGATATGTATAATTTAATTGGGTAATCTTTAATAAATATATTATACAAATGTAAAATAAGTGGCTATTTTATTAGCTCTTTCAAAAAAATTATAGTTATCTAGAAAATTAATAATAATAGTTAGACCAATATATAATTTTTTTTAATGATTCAATTGAATAATTTTTTAATTTATTGATTCAATCAACACAACTACACATGAAATTTGAATGAACACATAATAAGTGTAGAGTATTTTTTAGTAGGTCAACACTACACATGCAATTTTCATGAAGAGATAAAAAATGTAGAGTACTTTTTATTATCATCAGAGTTTCTTACTTATAACCAATGACTATGTGTCTAAGAAACTAGGGAAAGTAAATATAAATAATGAGAGAAAGGGAAATAATTCAACTATAAAATTTAAACAAAACAATTATAAAATTCATTATCCTTATAGGAATATTATTGTGGTTATATATGTTTATAAGATAAATGTGGAATGAATTTAGTAGGTTTCACTATTTTTAGTATTTTAAAAATTATATGTATTTATTTTAATCACAGTGTTATTCTATTCCCAAAAAAAAAAGTTGAAGGAAATTTGTAAGAAATTTTATAATATATCATTTAAGAAAATTAGTTTTTGAGTAATTTTATTTATGATATTTTTGGTGTGATATTTTTTGAGAGGAAAAATAGACATTTATCTTCAATAGTCATGAGACAAAGTCCATCTCCTATTAGCAGACAAAAGCTACCTTTATATAAAACTAAAAGGAATGTGATAAGTGAAAACATTTACCTTTAAAATGGGTTTCATGAGGGTAGTACTTTTAACCAAAAAGTATGAAATTTTGTATAAAGGAAACTATGAAAGAGAAATGCAAGGAAAATAAATATGCTTAGAAAAGAGGAAAATAAAAAGTTCAATAATTTAAACTTAGAGACTTACTTCAAATGTCAAAGAGGCAAGTACTCTCCTTAGAAGGCAACCTCTATCATTCAATGGATAGGAAAGACATGTGTGTTCATAAGAAAACACAACATATATAAAATTAACTATATATGACTGATAACTAAATATAACTATCACTTTCTATTTTCTTATAAAAAGTGAGAAAATAATTTGTAACTCCACCAAGGTTTCATCAAAATGAAAGTACTAGGTGTGGGTTTGAAAACAAGCACTACAATGAAATTTCTAAGTTTTCAATAGTTTATAAAATAAAAATAAAATTTTGAAATAAAATATCAAAATACATGTATATAGCATATACATACACAATACATGAAGAAATCATCAACATAAAGTTTGTAAAATATCCTTGTATTAATCTTTATTGGGTTGCCAATACAATCTCCTCTTTCAAAAATGTATATTGAAAATTTCAACTATCAATAACCCTTACAAATGAGTCAATGGATTTTATTTATAGGTTTAAATTGATTATTATGGTGTGTAACCACCTTTTTAGCTCTTCATGGCTATGTAAAAACACATTAGCTAATTTTCACAACTTAAAATTTGCAAAAACATGTTAAGCAATTTGCACATCTTAGAAAAATGTGTTGTTGGTTTTTTCACAAATTGTAAAAGTACAAAGATAATTTTTCACAACTTGAAAAGGTGTGTTGGAAAATTTTCATGACTCAAGATTGTAACAATAAATTATTACATTTTCATGACTTTATAATGTGTAAATTGATTAATACAATAAAGTGTAATGATAATTAAAACAATGATTCAAGGAAAACAAAACTATGAGAAAGATCAAAATTTGATGTAGAATCATTCTTTATCATCTTCATTAATGATAGTAAAAATTTCCTCTTCCTCATGATGTCAATTTTTCTTCTAATATTCATCAAAATTTTACATGATTTCCAACACTTTATTTTCATCTTGTTGAGTGTGGAGCCCTTTGGGTTTATCAAATGACCATGGGGGTATATTTTTGGGGCTTAAAGAGATCCAAAAATGTGGGGAGCGCATTTTTTTCCACTCCACATTTTGTGGATCCTTGCTTCCCTATGAGTGGAATATTATTTGTATTTTCTAATTTTCATGTCTTCTATATTTTATGGAGTTAGTTGTTATATGACTACTTTTGCATGTCGAATTCCTTGTTTTTAAGGAGATGTTTGTTTATTAGAAAAGGGAATGAATTCCTTGTTTCAAGGATTTGGTTATCATCACATCTCATTTTAAAATGTGCCCTTTGGAGAAGGAGAGATAAACATGGTGAGTTCCTCCTTAGGTGGGTTTATGGATAAGCATGACTAGGTAGAGGAGAGGTGTTACCTTGTGGATAATGTTTATCTTGGATATGCATGGTGAGTTTTTCCTTTTGAACTTATTTTTCCTTATTTTTTATTATTATATAAGTGTGGTGTGGCTTTTGAGAGACAAAAAAAGTGTAGATGTTTTATGAAAAGTGCAAGTGTTTATTTACAGGGTGTGGCATAACAACTTGTGATACAATATTGTACAAGTGTAGGTACATCTTAACATACGTGCAAATTTTTGATAGTTTCATATTAGTAATTTAGTGAATTCATTTGTGAATTCAGGAGAAGATATTCTATCTCTATGAGGAGTTCTTTGTAATCTTTGTTACAAATTTTATTGAGGACTTTCTTGGTAGATGTAGCCCACATTGGGTGAACCACGATAGATCTATGTAATGTGTTATTGCTGATTTTATTCTCTTCATTATTTATTTCATTTAACTATAATTTGAGGAATTATATATGTGTTGCATGTTAGTGCATAACTAAATCTGATTTCACATTTAAAATTAGGTTATGTTATTTTAGAGTGAATGAAATCTGGTTTAAATTCTTTCAACTCTTAAAAATTGATATCAGATCTTTGGTGGTGTTTTTTACTGAAGTAGTAAATCACAAGAAGGGTTATTAGCTTGAGTGGGAGCTATGGGAGAAGATATCATATTTAGGGTTGAGAAATTTTATGGTAAGAATTTTGGTTTATAGAAAATACAAATGGAAGATTACCTGTATCAAAAAGAGCTTGATCACCCCTTGGAGGGGAAAAGAGAACAAACTATAAGTATGATTGATGTGGATTGGTCATTTATTAACAAGAAAGAATTGGGAGCCATAAAGTTATGCCTTGCATCTTCTATTACATTTAACATTTCAGATGAGAAAACTACAAAAGATCTCATGGATAAACTTGGAAAGTTAAATGAGAAACCCTCTACTTCAAATAAATTTTTTATTATGATAAGATTGTTTAATATAAAAATTTCTGAGAATGGTTCTATTGCTAATCATTTAAATGATTTTAAAATGGTTGTAATTATGCTCAATTCTATTAGAATTAAGTATGATGATGAAGTTAGAGCTTTGTTAATTTTGTGTTCTTTCCCTGATAGTTGGGATAGCTTGGTTATGGTTGTGAGTAATGCAGTCCCTGCCAAGGGAAGCTTAAATTTTGAGGATGTTGTAGGTGTGATTCTTAGTGAAAAAATGTGAAGAAAAAGCACTAGTGAATAATATTTAGTTAATGGTTTATCTATTAAAAATAGAGGGAGGCAAAAGGACAAGAACAAAGGTAACCATGGAAAATCAAAGGGTAGATCTAAATCCAGATATAGATCCAAGATGATATGCTAGCATTATGCGAAGAGTAGACACTCATAGAAGTATTGTTGGTCACTTTGGGATAATAATGCCAACAAGGATTAAATTAATGAGGTAAATGTGACATCAAGTAAATCACGTCAAGATGCCTTAATTCTTTCTAAGGATAATTTTTTTTTAGTCTTGGGTATTAGATTCAAGGGCTTCTTTTCATGCCACCCCATATAGGCATTATTTTATTGATTATGTTCAAGATAATTTAGGACATGTTTAACTTGGTGATGATGAATCATGTGAGATAGTAAGGAAATGTTGTGTTTAGGTTAAAATATAGAATGGGAACACATGGCTACTCAAGGATGTCAGACACATGCCTATGTTGAGATGGAATTTGGTTTTAGTGGGGAAATTGTGTGGTGAGGTTTGTTTGGTAATGTTTACTTTATATTCTTGGAAAGTTACCAAAGGTTCTTTTATGATTTTAAGACATAATAAATTTGGTACTTTATATTTGACTAGTAGTGTTGATTCTTGTGATTTAGTTGTTGTAGATGGAAATGCAATAATGTGACACTATAGGCTCGGTCATATGAGCCATAAGGGCATGGAGATATTAAGAAACAAGTTGGTTGGATTAAAATAAATTGATTTAGACTTATGTGAGAATTATGTGTATGGAAAATAGAAGCGAGTTTAGTTCCTAAAAGTTGGATCTACAAAGAAAGCACATAAGTTAGAGTTGGTACATTCAAATGTATGGGGACTAGCTCAAGTATCTTTTATTTGTGGTTCCAATTATTATGTTAGTTTTATTGATGATGCAACTAGGAAAGTTTGGGTTTATTATATTAAAAATAAATATGACGTATTTGACATTTATAATAAGTGGAAAACCTTGGTTGGGAATGAAATAGTTCTCAAGTTGAAATGTCTCAGATCAGATAATGGAGGTGAGTATTGTAGTAATGCTTTCTTTGATTATTATTTTAATAATGGAATCTATAGGCAAAGGACATTTTTAGGAACTCCACATTAGAATGGGGTATCTAAAAAGATGAATAGAACAATAATGGAGCATGCTAGGAGCATGAGGTTACGTGCAAATTCGTCTTTATAGTTTTGGGTACAAGAATTTAGCATGAAAGTTTATCTGATTAATAGAGGACCTTCTATGCCTTTGTATGGAGGCATTTTGGAACAAGCTTGGTCGAGTAAGAATATTGATTATTCTTTTCTTAGAGTCTTTGGATGTTAGGATTTTGATCTTATTAATTAAGAGGATAGGACCAAGTTAGAGGCAAAACTAGAAAAGTACACATTTATTGGATATGGTGAGGATGACTTTGGTTTCCATTTATGGATCATTAAAGATAAGAAAATATTTCAGTCTAGAGATGTAGTCTTTAATGAAAACATTATGTATAAGAATCAGTTTTAGGAATAGGAATAGGAACAAAAGAGTACACAGTATTGGATGACATTGCAAATGGAAGAGGATCTCATGAATCATTTTAGGAACCTTCTACACAAGGACCCCAAACTCCTATGGTAAGAAGGTCCTCTAGGGTAAGAGGAGAATTTGAACATTTCTCTCTTTTGATTTATTTATAACTCACTGATAATGGAGAACTAGATTGTTATGAGGAAGTAATGTAGGTAGATGCTAGCATGAAGTGTGAGTAAACTATGGATAAAGAACATAGATCTCTCATAGAGAACCAAATGTGGGATTTGGTAAGGTTACCGAAGCTCAAGAGTGCATTGCCATAGAAGTGGATCTTTAGAATAAAAGAAGAGGACGAAGGGAGAAAATGGTATAAGGCCAAGATGGTGGTCAAGGGGTTTACATAAAAATTAGGTATTGATTTTGATGAGATTTTTTCTCCTGTTTTAAAAATGACTTCTATTATGGCTATTCTTGGTTTAGTTGTAGTTGAGGATTTGCACTTAGAATAGTTAGATGTGAAAACTACTTTTCTTCATGGTGATTTAGATGAAGAGTTGTATATTAAGAAGCCAAAAAGATATGAGTTCGAAGGGAAGGAGAATTATGTGTGTGGACTAAAGAAGAGCTTGTATGGCTTGAAACAAGATCCATGGAAATGTAATAAGAAATTTGATTATTTTATGTTAGAACAAGAATATCAAAGGTGTAATTCTAACCATTGCCTGTACATAAAATATTTTGATGATGGTTCATTTATTATTTTATAATTTTATATAGATGACATGTTAGTTTTAGGAAAGAACATATAATATAATCATATACTCAAGAAACAATTTAGTGACTCCTTTTCTATGAAGGATTTGGGTATAGTGAAACAAATCCTTGGTATGAGGATTACTCATGATAGAAAGGAGAGGACATTGATTTTATCCCAATCAGAGTATGTGAAGAAATTCTTAGAAAGGTTTAGCATGTTGGATGATAAATTTGTTGGTACTCTTTTGGGAAGCCACTTTAGATTATCAAAGGAGTAGTGTTCCAAGATGGAGGTTGAAAAACTAAAGATGTCCAAGGTACCTTACTCATTGGTAGTTAGTAGCTTGATGTATGCCATGGTTTGTAGTAGGAGTTGTGACAAGGTATATGAGTGATCTTGGTTATGAGCATTAGAAAGAAGTGAAATGGATTCTTCAGTATTTAAGAGGAACCATGGATGTTGTATTATGTTATAGTGGATCAGATACTACTTTGCATAGTTATGTGGACTCATATATGGTAGGGGATATTGATAGTAGGATTATGACAAGATATATATTTAATGTTGTAGATACAACAACTAGTTGGATTTATAGGATATATAAGGTTGTGGCTTTGTAAACCATAGAGGTAGAGTATGTTGCTACCATAGAGACTAAAAAAGAGATGATTTTGTTATAGTAGTTGTTTTGAGAGTTGGGGCATGAGCAGGAAGTTGGGACTACATAGTGATAGTCAGAGTGCTATTCATTTGGAAAAGAACTCCACTTTCCACTTGAGGATGAAACACATTCAATTAAAATATCACTTCATCAAGATAGATTTGGAGGAAAATGTGGTGAAACTGGAGAAGATTCATACTAGCCAAATTATTTCAGATATGATGACCAAAGTGGTCACTTTGGACAAATTGAGACCATGTTTATATTTGGTTGGCCTTAGTGGTCATGGAATAGTGATAGGTTCTATTTAGGAGAAATGGTCTTCAAGTGGGAGATTTTTGAGTGTTGAGCCTTTTGGGTCTATCACATGACCATTGGGATATATTTTGTGGGGTTAGAGAGCTCCACAAATGTGGGGAGCACATTTTTTTCCACTCCACATTTTGTGGAACCTTGGTTCCATGTTAATGGAATATTCCTAGTATTTTCAAATTTTTATGTCTTCCATATTTTGTGGAGTTAGTTGTTAGACGACTATTTTTCCATGTTGACTTCCTTATTTTTAGGGAGCTAGTTTTTTATTGGAAAAGGGAATGACTTCTTTGTTTCAAGGAGTTGGTTTTTATCACATGTCATTGTAAAATATGCCCTTTGGAGAAGGAGAGATAAACATGGCAAGTTCTTCCTTATGTGGGATTATAGATAAGCATGACTAAGTGGAGGAGAGGTGTTACCTTGTGGATAATGCTTATCTTGGGTAAGCATGGAATTTTTTTCCTTTTTGGATTGTTTTTACTCATTTTTTATTATTATACAAGTGTGGTGTGGCTTTTAAGAGACAAAAAAAAATTGTAGATATTTTTAACAAAGTACAAGTGTTTATTTACATGGTGTGGTATAGCAACTTGTGATATAGTATTGTGTAGGTGAAGGTGCAACTTAGCATATGTGAAAAATTGTTGATAGTTTCATATCAGTAATTTAGTGAATTCATTTGTGAATTCAGGGGGAGATATTTTATCTCTTTGAGAGGTTCTTTGTAATCTTGGTTACATATTTTATTGAGGAATTTCTCGGTGGATGTATCCCACATTGGGTGAACCACGATACATTTGCGTAATGTGTTATTATATATTTTGTTCTCTCTATTATTGCTTTCATTTAACTATGATTTGAAGAATTGTTTTCATGATGCATGTTAGTGAATAATTAAATCTGATTTCACATTTAAAATCTAGTTTAAATCCTTTTAATTCCTAACACATCTAGCCCATATCAATATGTATAATATATTTATACGTCACAATATAGGTCTATTATATTTTGATATGTTGTTTGAAACATCTTCAACATTGAATTAAGGTTCTCTAATTTTTTTTGATAATTCATTAACATTCAAATCAAATTGTAATTGAATGCATAATTTAGAGTTGTAATATTTTCAATATTTTTACTAAACTAATCAACAATGACCTCCTTAGGTACTAACTTCATTTTATCATTAGTGAGATTGAATTTCAATTTTCCTATTTTTCTTAATATCTCAATGTGAACTCTCAATTTAGTAACTCCCAGAGACTCGATGAGGTACATAATTTCTTCTTTTCGGATGACCTTTTCTTAAATTAGATAATCTATACAAGTAAAATATAAATATTACAACTTAGGAATCAACTCAATCCATTTTTGTAATTGTTTTTCATATTTTCTTTTGGTTTCAATTTCTTGATCATATTCTTATTGAATATTAGAACATATGGCCAACATTATCTGAAGAGTAATGATACCCCATTGCCAAATTTTCTTTTCAACTATTTTTTTTCTTTAACCATATGACCAATTTAATCTACAACATTAAGTGTTATTGTATCAAAAATTTAGTGAATAAAATAATGGGAAGACTTAATAGGCCTTACCAATTTTTGAACCATAGATGTTAGTTATTCATATGTTTCTCTAAATTGTTCCTTAGTTACTTTATCTTGGTTCATTTTCATTAACAATGTGCCAATTTTAGATTATTCATTCTCCTTCATACCTTGTCTTGTATATTTTCCTAAGTGAATAGTTATGACTTGATAATTAGAGGTTTTAACATCCTTTTTATTATTTTCAATGGGATGAACTGCTATTTCTATATATCTATCTCCTTTCTGATCAATGATTATTCTTGATACTATTTTGGGTTTCTTCATTGCACAAGGATGGATAATTGTTAGGATGTTGAAATTAATTTCTTGCCGATGTTCAATCTTCTTTCTTTTAATCACAACTTTATTTAAACAATCAAGAAATTCTACATTAGGAAGCTATTGTATGAGGGTAGTATCAATTTCTTTTTGAGTTTTAGAAAAAGGGGGAGGAATTGACAAAACCTAAGATTTTTCAAATAAAATTTCACTTTCTTATTTCCCTAATGTATTAATTGTAGTTTTAGGAGATGTTTTAGTCAAAAATTCAACATTTTGTGCAAGAGACAATGGTACAAAAATATCAAGTGGAGAAGGAACATAAGAATCAAATAATAATGATGAACTAGAAGATAGAAATTATTGTCTAGTATTAGTTACCAAAGCTTGAGGTTGATCAAAATTATCAAGAGGACTTTTTTTTAGAAATATAAAAACTTGAAGTGCCTAGAATCTTATCACCCAATCTTCTTTTATTCAAGTTGAGTGGTGTTTTCACTATAATAGCTTGTGTAACTACTTCAACTTATGGTTATACTTTTATTTCCTTTAAATCCTTGTGTTTTATATCACAAAGGATTTTCATATCTTTGTTTGATGTTTTATATGGGAAGTTCCCAATTCAACTTCCTTCAACAGAGGAGGAAATCTTGATTAATAATGATGAATTAGAAGCTAGAAATTATTGTGTAGTATTAGTTACCAAAGCTTGAGATTGATCAAAATTATCAAGAGGAATTTGTTTATAAATAGAAAAACTTGAAGTGCCTAGAATCTTATCACCCAATCTTCTTTTATTCAAGTTGAGTGGTGTTTTCACTAGAATAGCTTGTGTAACTACTTCAACTTATGGTTCTACTTTTATTTCCTTTAAATACTTGTGTTTTTATATCACAAAGGACGTTGATATCTTTTTTTGATGTTTTATATGGGAAGTTACCAATTTAACTTCATTCAACAGAGGAGGAAATCCTGATTTATCAACAGTGATGCCTTTGATCTTCAACCATTTCAAATTTATATCTAGCACACCTTGAATTTTGTGTGAGTGAAGTGTATTATTTATTGTGACAATCTACTATTAAAAGAGGTTTTGATTAAATTATAAATTTTTCATAGATGGGATCCAATACATATTTATCATTTGATATATTTTTCTAAAGTGAATCATAAATAATCACTAATTCTCACATCTTTCTCATCATCACAGTCCATATATAAGTTTTCAATATGATGTGCATGGTGATATCAATAACTAAGAATATTATGCAGTAGACCCCTTGCATCAAATTAAGGTCAACTTTCAAATGATTTAATACTAACTCAAGTCTTTTTTTTCAATCATTTTTTGTTGTTAAATAAGCACAAGTGTATCAACCACTACATATATGAAATTTTATTCCAAACTTGTTTTTATAATATAACATCTTGTGTGTTTCAGTTAACTATCTAACTAATTCCATGAAATCCCATATATTATCCACATATCTTGAAAGCATATACAAGGCAATTTCAGAACCACAAATTCTTAAGTAGGTGAAAGTTGGGAGTTATATAAACCATTTTCCCCACTTGGAAATCTTAGTAGAGGCCCGAATTGATAGCCTCAAATTATATGGTTCTAGTTCAAAACTTTGTCTCACATATTAAAAAAATGTGTCATTTACCCTATGGAAATGATGTGCACTATTTTTCAAAGAGATATTAAAATAGAAGCCATATATTTTGGCATTTTGCATATCAGCCACAGTATTCAATCCATTTTAGAAACTTCTTCTAATGACAACATAAATAAGATAATAAGTCATAAAATTTGGAAGTTGTATTAACCTATACAAGTTGCTTGTGAATTGAATCATTAATTAATTATCCCTAGTTTATATATTACTTATTTTGATGGATGATCCATATATACCTATAGATTCATGTTTGGAAATTACTTATAATTGGGCTTCTCACTACTGTATGCAAGAGAGTGATCATGTAATTAACCTCATCTATGAATTCAAATCTATAAATATTCTTAGGGAACATTATTCATTTATGCCAAAATTTTATCATTCATTGCTTGTTGAGCCACTTTGAATAGGAGCTAGTATTAGAATCCCAAAATTGTTGAGTAGATGTAGGATTCAAATTTATAAATGCTTCCTTATTAGGTAAATATAGTAGATGATCAATATGATTTGGACCTAAGCATAAGATTAACTATCCATTTAGATTCCTGACTTCCTTTTTTCCTGCATCATAGTGTTTGGCCATTATCAACACATTCTAGATATTATACTAAATTAAGAATTGTAGACTTTTAATCCATTCCACTATTTTGGATGGTTTATCCATAATATATTTTTTGTACATCACTTATTTTATTTTAGAATTCTTGCATATCAATGTGCACTAGGTCCATGGATATTATTTATTAAATATTTGACTCTAGGTGTGAAGGTGGAACCATTCCTTGAAATTTCTACTTCATTTTATTTCCTCTTCCAATTAGATACTCTCTTGGTAAGGTTCTTCTTGAGAGTGTTTTTCTTTAGAGTCTCCTTGATCAAGGTGTCAAATTTTCACATCTAATGAGGATTACATACCTATGAAAGAAGGACCTATTATCACTTGAACTTGCACCCCTTGAGGAGATGATAATTCTCTCCTTGTTCAAGTGGCATAATAGAAACACCTAAAGGTTGTGGGTGACCCAAATTTGAGGTGAATCTCTAGATTAGGGCTAGTTCCCTTGATGTACCACTTCTATACACCACAACCACACTTTTATTTATGAGGAAAAGTATTAAGAAGTCTAAACTAAACATAGATAATGAGATGATGTACCAAATAGATGGTCTACTCACACCATTTTCAATGCACTTGGAACCATGAGGAAAATTACACATACACTTCATCCATCAAACTAAAAACTCCTCTTATACATTAATGTTTCAAGCATGGGGTCTTGAAGAGAGCTTAGGATAGGAGGACTTATAAAATAGTTATTATATAATAAATAATGAATAAGCTTCTCATTATACCTTAAATCCATACTAGAAACTTCTTGATGACATACAAAGAGAGCTTTCAAACTACACAAGGTACTAGGAAGGATAACATGTCAAGGTAAGCAAAATAAACTTGTACAAGACCAACAACCATAACATGCACTTAGTGAAATAATGAATGAGGTAAAAAAAACATTATTTATTGTTTCAAGGCAAAATTTTAGCAAGGATTTTCCATACTCAAGTGGAGAGATCCATACAATAGTCAAAAAGGCTAGTATATATACCAAATGTGAGGGAAAAGAGATAAGGTGAGGCTCGAGAGTCAATAAGACACTTATTAGGCAAGGAGAATGAGTTAAAATATCATGGAATTAATAGTTAGATAGGTCATATAAGGAAAATAAAGATAAATGTCCCTCAAACTTTTCTAACTCCTCCAAATGTGGTGTAGATACTCTTTTACTTGCATATGCAATTGCCCTCATGATTTACCTTCACTAAACTTCCTCACCACTAAAAAAGGTTAGGTTTGATGATTGATATAATTGGGAGGGGTTAATAATAATCCATATCATGAATTGGAGTGGTCTCTAATCATTCAAATTCCCGTAGCCATGAGTAATCATCTCAAATAATTACAAATAACTCCCTCTCATGCACCTCTCACACTCGACACACAAAATACTTCCAATTATTTAATATAATACATGAAAAAGGAGGAATGTAACTTTTCAAGAGTTTCCATGTTATCATATTCATGAATAAAGCCTCAAAAGGCTTCCCAATTGGAGTTTTCATTATTTTCACTAAGTGTTCACTATTTGCTCACTAGATTGGCTGAGATGAAGAAGATAAAAAACACACTTAGGAGACTATATATCTTAATAAATGATCATTGGGACATATAAAAAGTCCCAATATCTCTCATAAAGGTGATTTCATCATCTAAAGATTCTCCATACCTTAAAAAAGCACAAATCTATTAAAGAAATCTCTTTTGTATACCATCCATATAGGTATACTACAACTCAATTACATGGGGAGGATCCCTAAAGAGTCCTATAAAGATTCAACTCATCTCCCTAGCCTTTACACTCCATTTGGATGCTCCATTTGTCTTATCTTCTCCTTCAAGTCTGAAAGAGTGTTCATGAGGGTTTTAGATTAGTTTTAGATCTTATCCTTTGTTCATAAAGAATAGACATTATAGTTATGAAATAATGCCACTTATGGCTTCTTGAGTACCCTTGATAACATCCTTGAACATATTGAATCTCCATGCAAAGTATCATGGGAGTTCTAAGCATTTTAAATTGGCCATTTGAGTCATTTCTAAGAATTTTGCATGGTCTTGGTGCCTTCAAGCCAAAAAATGGATTCTTGATGAAATTATCTATAAAAAAAAGGATTAAAAAACTCTATACAGATCCCAAAGTCATGCCTCAATCATCATAATATCTCATTAAGAGCTATAAATGAAATTGACCCCCCTTTTGATACTAGGCTTATACCTTGCTCCATAAGTCTACCTACAACCTAAGGCTCAAATAACCTTATTCATATTTTCCCTATATCTAAAATAATCTATGTTTTGGTCTCTTGTCCCTAAAAATTGGAAGAGTCTTATGGAACTCTTAACATCAAATAGAGTGATCATTCACTTAATGAATCATTCCAACCTCCCATTTGGTTCTCACATACATTTTTTAATCATAACTATGTCTCTACTATCATATGATTGAGATAACCCTATATCTAACTATTGTAGGTTACCCTGAATCATCTGAGGTTGATCATGATGTGACAAGGCTTACTTAAATCCAATTTATGGCACACCATCTTATATATCACATTCAACTCATAATAATGCATGTTCATGTCTTTACTTTATATTGGATGCCCTCCTTTGACATCACTAAGCATCAAGACTATCTCATTGTCTGCCTACCTAGCTATAGGTGAACATTTCTAAGCTTGAGACACTCTTGTAGGTAGGATATGGAGATAAAACAATGTACATAAACACTACCTTAATTGCCCTTATGTTCATTGACACATAATTCAATCAATGAAGCTATTTCAAAACATGAGATTATATTCCACATGCAACATTTGGTGTCAAAAGGTCACTTCAACTTTAAACTTGTAGATTTTATTGAAGGCATTCAATGTGTTCAGAAGCAATTTTAAGGCTCTCAAACACTACCCTCTACCAATCCTTTTTGTTTCAAACATGGAATAGTGCTTATTCATGCTAGAGAAAACAAGGTAAGGTCATTGGAATGAATGAAAAGTATTGGGAGACATGTCATAAGAATTTTGGAACAACCCCGTAGACCTTTGTTTGCAATTTTTAGGGACAAGAGACCAAAACATAGATTGACTATTTAGAATAGTTTCTCCACACCTAGTGGGATACCAAATGTCTTAAACGTGATCCTCATGATATCAAACTACTTCATAAACCTCATGAGGACTCAAACCTATTAATTACCCTCGTACAAACCTTTTTAGATCTATCTAAGATAACTATAGGTGTATACTTCTGAGTGTAAGGCAATAAGGGTGATATGCAACCAAAACAAGTCTAGGAGAGGCTCTTTTAGGAATGTTAATGTATCTTATACTATGTTAAGCCATTGCATCACAAGTAAATCTCTCTAAACATCAACATGGCATCATCATGACCTATAGACGAGTGTCTTGAGCTATGTTATGCAGGCAGAGACATGGAAGGAGTAAGAATATGCAATGGAAAAGACCTCCAAACCACTCAAATGTGTTGTATATATTCAAACATATGACCTTTATCAATAAACATCTTGAAACAACATCAAAACATCTTATCCCAATCCTGAAGACACTTATAGGTGTGAAAAGAGCTAGTTTGAAAGCACAAATAAGCCTAAAAGAGGGATTTTTTAATCCTTGAGACCTCCA
The DNA here is from genome assembly GCA_037957365.1 of Torreya grandis. NCBI lineage: Eukaryota > Viridiplantae > Streptophyta > Pinopsida > Cupressales > Taxaceae > Torreya > Torreya grandis. The sequence continues at coordinate 5,930,605 of JARHVA010000308.1, forward strand.
AAACCAATATAACCATGAAAAACCTATGGAGAGGCCCTAAGAAACACTTTAAATAATAAAATCTATCAAATCAACTCAAAATATTCTAAAACAAGTTCAAACAAGGACCCCTAATGGATGTAAGAGCATAAAAAGTTGTCTCGATTCTTAATAATGGTTCATAAATGAGGATCCATGAAACTAAAAATTATTTCCATGGATATGAAGTAGAATAAAACACCTTTTAAATCCCAATATCACTCCCTCCAACTCCAACTATACAGACTGTACTAAGCAATCAAAGTTGACCCTTCTTAGCTTGCAAAGGCAAGAAAGAAGGAGCATAAGAAAAATTTGATTTTATTGACTAAAAATCTACACAAAAATATTTTTAAATATCTTAAGGAGTTGAACACACACTATGCCCATGTTTTTAGTTCAAGGTGAGCTCACCAAGTCTATACAAAAGCCATTAATGGCCTATTTTCAAGGAGATATCCCTATTTTGATGCATGAAACTACCTCTTGACTACCTATGACTGATTAATGAAATTTTATAACCCCATTCACATTTAAATCTTCTATGGTGATACTTTTCTTCCTTAACTCATCTGTACAAGTCATTTAATGAGCCAAAAATATGACTAAAAAGCATTTTTTGCATATGAAACATGGTAAAGGAAAAATTTATGACTTAGGAACATATTAAACATTTAAATTACCATAGTATGAAAAATATAACATAATTTTATCCTTTGACTATGTTTTAATAGAGTTGACCAAAGTTGACTTTGGTTGACTAGGCAAGTACAAGGAAGATAGGCTTACACCAAGGCTAGAGTAAGTATAGGTGAGATGTTTAGACACACATGAGACCCTATTATACATATAGGAACCTTTTAAAAAATTTAAATATTTAGGTGTTTACCCAATTTGACTAAAATTCAAAAATTTTCAACAGGACCAATACTTGTATTGACCTATGAATAAAGATAGAAAACTGAGTGTATTACAACAAGAGGTGGAATTGAGAGTATGAAAATATAAATGGTGGAATATAATAGGGTGTTTATAAAGCTTCCAGATTCTAATGGAGTGTTTTTTAGGAAGCTATATTATGATAGAATGTTGAATAGGGTCTTAGATCCTGGTATCGTGCTCGACTAGATGTTAGAGTCAAGATGTGTAAACATAAGTGTCAGAGTCTGACAAGGTGTTTTTTAGGGTATTGGATTATAAAAAGTACACTAATAAGGTTTTGAATCTAATGAAATGCTTAGAAATTTGTAGGATTCAAATTTTTTCATAGTTCATGTCTGATGGATGTTTGGGAATCCCTTAAAATCTAGATGATAGTTGAAACATGTGTGACTCTTGACAATATGTGTTGAGGGAAATTTGATATTTTCAAAGTGTTATGAGGACATTTTGAGAAAATGAATAAGTGTTTGAAGAAAACCCTGAGATACATAATGATAGATTTAAACAATTAAAAACCATATCCCTTGTCTATGAGTTTTGAAAATAATCTAAATATGTGAAAATAACTACAACATCAAAGATTAATGAGATGGCAAACCTATAAATCAGATCAATGAAGAATGGAAGGAATGAGGAATAATGAGAAAATGATAGTAAGAATAGAAACTATGGAAGATAATATTATAGTTTATAAGGAATCCACAAGTACAAGGGCCAAGGAGAAGTAATGGTAGAGATTGGGGTGTGCCTGAGCAAATGTTAGGATCTGAAAAGTGTTGGAGCGACAATTAGGTCTCAAGAGATGTGTGAGCACATATTGAAGTACATAAACATGTTTTGTAATTGATCAAGATTAGATAGGTATTTGATCACCTATTACGTTCTAGAATGTGTTTAAGCAAAGGTCAAAATTTGATGATGTGTTGAATAGGGTCTTAGATCCCATGGTATGTTTTAACATGTATTGGATTTATATAGCTTGCTAAATAACTATAAAAAATCTGAGGTCTGTTTATTAGTCTTCTAATGTCTGACAAGACTAAAAGACTCAGATAACTTTTTATTTTTCTCAATTTTGACTTTAGAAATTGACCAAGAGTTGACTTTTGACCATGAATACCTCACGTTAGACAATTTGACTTAGGAAATAATGAATTTAGCTAGCTTTGACTCAAGTTGACCATTTATAGTCAAGTGACTCAATACTTTTGGATTTTTTACTTCCATTCAAAAATTGGGATATCTATATACGTATATGTATTTTGGATTAGGTTAATATAATGAGGTTTTAAAGGCGGTAGATCCTTTTATAAGGGAGAAAAAGATAATGCATTTAATCTCATTAGTAACTCCTTTGTTTACACTACACATTCGGATAAACAATGGATCTAACTACAGACTCAATATTCGAAAATTAATCAATCCCAACCAATGAACATTAAAAAATCAACCATAAAAAGCATATATATTCATCATTCAACTCAATAACACTCAGCTTGTCAAGGGGTGAAAACTAGAACCCAAAAAATAGACTAAGCCCCTCCCTTATTGTCTCCTTTTTATTGGATCAAAGGTTCACGCTAATTATTTCTTGTAATAATGGATTTATTCCTTTCTTATTCTTTTGAAAATTATTCTAATTTCCTCTTCCATTGAAAATTTCATTTCCAAAAATATAAGGATGTTGATTTCAAATGAGTTAATGGGATGAAATTTATCAATTGAAGAATTGACCATTTTACCTATTGGTATGACAAAGTTTGGTTTTTACCTAGTTCCTAACTCCATATACCTCTTAGATATGTCTAAGGGATCCTCACCTATTACCAAAGGATCCTCTTATATATATTTTATAACTGAATCCTCTAAATATGGTTCTAAAACCACCTTCTAGGGAGACGTAGCTCCATTCATTGTAAGTATTTCTATAAGGCCATCCTTTCACCATGAAGTCCCCCATTTCTTTTTTCACTAATACAGGTCCCCTCTAAGTGGCATATCTAAAAACATCTATGTCAGGGGAATAGTAACCCCTCACATTCTAGGTATTTTTTCCATGATCAATCCCCACACCTTGAGTTTAATTATTGTTGGTGGATATTTTGAGATATCACTAACAACTAGGATTTTAGTAATGATTGTGTAAAATAAGTCAAAAGTGGTTCAAAATATGAATAGGATTAACCTAAAGTATCCCCTATAACTTTGAAGTAATTATCTAACCAAAACTAGAGGGGAAGGTGTGGTAGATGAGCCCAAATGGGTTAGGTACTGAAAGACTCATTAAATGGGGTTGAAGGATGGGATCTAAGGATTTATTCCCTATGTCCCAACACCCATCTAATACTATTTTATTATCCTTAATAACATCAAAAATTATATTAAAATAAAAAATTTCACAATAATAAATTTTTAGTTTACCTTGCAAAAAGGGCCACCATACATAAGATAGCCAATTTTTAGATCCTTGAGACAAGATCAACTGTTGTTAAATCTATAAATAACTCCAATTATATAGATCTAATTTTTTTGGATCTCCTTGGTTTTTACCACCCCATTGAATTTAAATTTACATTAAATCATATATGTTTATATGTGTATGTGTATGCATGCACACACACATATGTGTATATGTATGTATATGTACATTACATGTGGATAAATTCACCTACGAATATGGACCTGGACGAGTAGAAAAAATTAAGGTCTAATTCCTTACTAGGAAAAACTCTAAACAATAGCCTAAATGAAGAAAAAATATTATCATTCTAGACATAAAATAAATAGAGAAAGAAGAGGGATGAATGATAATTTGACCCCGTAAATCTATCTACCTCCTTTTTATATAAAACATAACATGAAAAAAATCCTCCACAACACATTTTCTCAATCTTTAGATAAATCAAAATATATAGCATTATGTGTGACTAAAGGTTATTGATATGTAAATTACACTTGTATATTCCACTCTAAATTAAACCAACATGAACCCTTTAAAGTCAAGGTGTTCCTCTCAAGTTATATGCCATTAAAAAATTCCTAAAATGTTTTTTTGAGATGTATTCTAGCTTTTTCAATTGACATCTATAATACACAAATGAATATGCAACCTTCACATATAATATCCACATGATGCATTCATTACATATACCCCTTCACACTTTAAACATGATACTAATCCATAAATTATTGAAATGAAAATGCTTTCATATAATTGAATACCAAATGTGATGTTATTTAACCTTTAGTATTGAGTCTTGAGCTCTCTTAAATAATTGTCTGTTAGCCTAGTTATATGGAATGTAAATATGAAATAAAAGGAAATAAACACATTAGCAACCAAGAGAGATAGCATAAGACATACATTGATAAAATAAATGTCAGAAAACTCTAGCAAGGGTGAATCCATGCTTCATCATCTCCATTATGTTTTGAAGTTTACAATATTTTTTCTTCTTTGGATTACAAGGAAAACTAACCTTATGGCTCCCATACTCATAATGATATTTGAAATATTTATTTTAATACTTGCCTCTTAAGAAAGGGAAAATTATTAAAATCATTTACATCAACCATGCAATCCCCCTCATTGGATCGATCTCTTTGCATTTATTGATTTATTATATTATCTTTATTTATATGGATTATATCTACCTTACCAAGACTCATACTTATCCTTTACTAGCCTTAGAACCCACCAATAAGATTAATTCAACTACTAAAGAGAAGGGAAAATATTGAAAATGATTTAAATTACCTATATTTATAGTCCTATAGATGGATCTAGAGTTCTACATTATGGCTCATGAGTCCTACATCTAAGCTCTAGATTTTGGCAGTCGTGCTCAAGAGTTTGAATTGCAATAAATTCTAGTAACTTTGGAAGGCCATAACTTTTATATACTATCTTGAAATGACATGATTTTTTATTATTATTAATTTTTATTAGAGAAAAATATGTGTTAAAATTTTTATTTTTATTCCAAACATATGTTATTTTATCATTCACAATAGAAACTAGTATTTTTTATGACTCAACATTTGGCATATTACTTATGTTTCACAAACTACTATTTAATCGACTGAGTTAGATGATATACAAGATCAAATTTATGATCACACACCAAAAATTAAAATTACTTTGGATCCTAAAAAATAAATTAAAATAAGATGAATATTTCCCTCCTATCATCCAAAGTAGGAACATAACTTATCATCCACTTGGTTGATGCCTTGTTCAGGTTCTAATCTGATCATCTTTTGGATAATATCTTATTCATGTTCCAATATAATAAATTATGAGATATTACTTTATTCATGTTTCATTATTATTAATTAGTGGACCCTACCTTGTTAAGTTATAATATTGTCAACTCTTGGATAATACCTCGCTAAGGCTCTAATGTGATCAACTCTCTAATTTAAAGGCTTTCATTCCCACAATCTTAGAAAATCAATTCATGAGTAAAATATTTACCCCAATTATTCATCATATTTCCTTTGTATTTTATATATATGTCCTTCTTGATGATTTTTCATTTACATGTATGTTTTTTTGCCAATTCCTCTTGGCCATTAGGAGCCATGATATACAATGGAAGGAATAAAGACCTTATTTGTACAACATGGAAGGCTCAAAGAAAAAATAGTTTTCAAATAAAAAGGAGACATCCAATTCCATAAAAAAATATTTATTAAGATTTGTAGTATTAAATTTCGAGTCTTTATTTTCTCAATTACAATAATACTTTTTTGTCACAAGGAAACTTTTCTTAAATCCATGTTGAGCATGTCTTTCTTTGATCCTTTTTTCAACTCTCTTAATCTTTCTTTATTTTTGAAGAGTATTGTTGTTATGTTGAGTGTTGAGCCTTTTCATTTCACTTGGATGGCTCATCCATCAAATACTTAAGATAAATTTGATCACAACATAGAATCCCACAATGTCTCACATCAACAAAAAAATAGTGGAATTTGAACCCACCTTGTTGCCAATGGATCAATATATTATCTCCTTTAGCATTTGTTATCTATGTAATGTGAAACATCTACATAACGGACACCATTATAAAACACAAATAAATGTAACAAAATTATGGAAATATATTAGTAAACCTTTTATGACAAAAAACATAACCTACTCTGATACCATTCTTATCCATAACTAGGTGAACATTCCATTCTAAGTTTAACCAACATAGACCCTTTCAAGTTGAGGGGTTGATCTCAAGTTCTATTCCATATAAGAACACCCAAAATGTTGTTTTAAAGAGTATTCTAACTCTTATGGCTAACGCATAAAACACACAAAATAATATATAAGCCTTCATGTGCAGTCTCCACATGCTACATACCATGCATATATTCTTACACACTATTAACATACTACTATTCCATATATGAAGGGAATTAAAATTATTACATAGAAGTGCAATACCAAATGTGAAGTTATTTAACCTTTTAAGTTTAGTCTTGATCTATCTTATATGTTGTTGTAGGTAATGTAGATATGAATGGAAATTTAAAAGAAAAACACATAAAAAACCAAGAGGGATAAAACGAGACATACCATAGAGAAACTCAATGTGAGAAAATTACATTAATAGTGAATCCATACTTCCTCATCTCTAATATCTTCTGCATTTTATTAAAAAAAAAAAATTATTAGGATTACAAGGAAAACTAACCTTATGGACCCCATACTTGTAATTATATCCACAATATTCATTGGAATACATGTTTCTCAAAAAAAATAAAAATAAAAAACTTTTGAATTTAAATATCTTAGTTGTGTAGTCATCAACTACTAAACTCAACTACTTCTACTAGGTAGTCCCCCTCTTTAGATGGATATCTTTGGATTTTTTATTTTATTATCTTCTTATAATGTCTGTTTACTATATCTAATTTGTTAAGACATTTATTTATCCTTTGCCAACCTTATAACCTACCAAGAATCTCAATTGAACCACCAAAGATAAGAGCTAACACTGGAAATAGTTCACATTACCTAGCTACAGAGTCTTATAGTTGGCTCTAGAGTTATATCGTCTAGATATGGAGTTCTATAGTCCATGTCAAGAGTTTTAAAGTTTATCTCTTGAGTTTAACTATAAATAAATTTCTCTAACTTTCAAAGCCATAAAATTTAAATAAAAACTTGAAACAATGTTGGTAGTATACTTTGGACTATAATAGTGCATAGTGTAAATGAATGAAAAGTTTACGATATAGATTAAAAAATTTAATAGATATCATTTTGTATTTATTTGGCATATGTATGTATACTAAAATACTATTAAATTTGAAAATACTCATTTCAAGGAAAAATTGTAAGGTCAAAATGTGAAGGGACATAGCATTTTAAGACTTTAAATATTGATCTAATGTTAAGAAAAATAATTCTAAATGATTTGAGATTAATATAGAAAGCGATACAATGTTTTTTGAATGCCTTTTTTATTTGTTCTATGCAAAGTTATATTTCATTTTGTGTGAATCTATTTCCTAATATAATAACAATAAATGTTTTGTATATACAAATTTATCTTTGACTAGATAATACTTTACTCAAGATAAAATAAATGATTGACTTGTTACCTAGTTCCATATGTGTTTTGAACCTATATTCGACTTCCCATAGGAAATAGTTATTAACATGTTCTGACAGGTTTTCTATGAGCCTTTGATAATAATGGTGTGGTGAGTGTAGAACACTAAAACATGTTGAGATGGTTACCTAGACATAGAGTTTTGGAATCATGATTGGATGAGAGAATTAATAATTTATTAGCATAGGAGGAAAAGAGAATAGGAAGATATGTGAGATAGGTTATAATGAAGAATATACATGGGGAATACATGAAATATTATGGTGTAAATGGACTAGGTTGTTAGCTACATGATTATAAATTTTGGAATATTATTATTTTAGGCCAAGAAAAATAGATTAATATACCTTAAATAATGATAAAGTATAAATATTAAAAATCTTATATACTAAATGGATGTGTGTGATAGACCATTGTATGCAAACCACTATTTATGGAGACATTAAAAATTCTAACATGTAAGGATAGATTGTGTTTGATGTTTGACATGATTTTTCATAAGAGGCATCAAAGGCACATTAATAGTGACTAACTACTTTGATTAAAATTTTGATTGTGTAAAATACCATGGTGCCTATCGCATCTAACATGGTGTGGTCAGTTTAGGTATTATGAGGATGTGTGAAATGATGAATAATTGAGAGGAGAAGTTTAAAAATGAACCCAAAATATGGAGGATACGAATAAATAAAATAAAATTAGAATTATAAGGATATATCAATACCTATGACTACATACGAGATGTAATAAATAAATAAAATGTAATATAGTTATTAGTAGGAGTAGTGTAGACAATTTAGGATATAAAGAAGTAATGAGAGTTTAGAGAGGAGTTAGAGATTATTAATATTATGGAAATGGGATGGCTTGAGAGAGGAAAAGGTGAAAATTAGAGTGCAAATATGAATAGAGATTCAAAAAGGAATTTAGAGGATATGGAAGAGATTGAGGAGAAAGAAAAGTGACAGATAATAGAGGAAAAATTAGATCAACTAGAAGGTAGTTTTAGGTTTTAGTTACAAGAGAGAATATATTTTTTGAAACACAATTAAAAATATTTTAAATAACTTATATTCAGTTGTTAGATTATAATATTTTCAATTTTAAATGAGGAAAAAATAACATATAAGGATTTTTCATTTTTAAGCGTGTACATCCCATGTGCCTAATTTATCAACAGAGAGAAGAAGTGCATTATCTTGTAATTATAGTATGTGGTATGATTATTTTATAGATAAATTTGGAAAATATAGTGAGGACACTAATAAAGTATTAGATAAGAAGAAATTGATTGATACTAGGTTTCAAATCGTAACAAGTCTTAATACATTGGTAAAGTCTAGTCCAAAACAACCAATGGTTTTAGGTATGAGCATAGGAGGTATGGCTTTCAATACAAGAGTTTTTCACCTAAAAATCATATGATGGGTCTTAAGATCCTAATAAATGCCTATTAACCTAATATATTAAATGGTAGGTTAAGGGTCTAACTGCAAAGTATGAAAATAATTGTAAGCTCATGTGAATTCTAACAAGGAGAGCATTATAGTTCATGTATAAAAGGGATGCTTACAAATTCATCCTTAAAGATGTCAGGGATAAAGTAATAGGATAATTTGAAAAGAGTAAATGTACAAGTTAGACAATCTAAGATCTGAATGTGATTCTAAAAAAACCATTCAAATCATCATGGGACTATGATCCTAGGTTCTCTAATGTGATAAACATAGTTGATTTTATGTTTTAGGATATATATATGGACACATCATTTATAGAATGTTTGTGACTTTATATTAGTTTTTCCATTTGTCAAACCCAGCTGACTTTCAAGTTGGATGCTTGATAAGTTACAATATGAGAAATGCAAATAGAGGATTATAGGGATATCCACAACTGATATGAAAAATGGTGCAAAGATATATGTTTTTTTGTGCAATATAGATGAGATGCATAAAATTAAATTTCCCAAAATAATATTTTGGTGCATGGAGTATGAAAAAGAGGGGCACCACAAGAATGATAGCCCAGAAGTCAAAACATAATTCTATTAGATCTAGAGTGTAGTAGGTAATGCAAATGCAAATGACATATCCTACAATAGTACACATAAAATTTGGATCCTATATTGTAAATTATGTAAGTCACATAATCATAATTGTAAAATTTCAAGATCCATCTAAAATTCTAAGTAATACATCACCAATAATTTATTCATAGTATTAATTCATTAGATCCCTACTCCAAAACTTGGGATCCCAAGCTGAAATGTACAGATGAAAACTATGACTCAAACTTATCATAGATGTATGTCAACCTTAACTCAGTATCAACCTCAAAGTTTCATAGGTTTGACACCACAATCTCTATAGTACCATACATGATGTCATCCAACATCTCTTTAGTATCAAAATACATGTAACATTGCGTCACCCTAACAACATGAGAGAAGGTGGACCCCATATTCTCCCCAAGGACCATATGGGGGAGATGATGGATAAACACAACATGGGTATGATTATATACAAATACAAGGAGGATATGATGGTTAATAGAAAAAAATTAGGTTTTTTATCATAGACAAGGGGGATATAGATTTGGGTACCATGTGAATACCAGGGAGGTAATAACAAACTAGATGAGAGACTGGGTTGACAATCAAGTATTTATTATCTATGTGGATAATAAAATCACTTTGCCTATAATTATCCAAGAAATCAAAATACACATGTCTATTATGCATATTGCAGGGTTCCATGTCAACATCACACATAATATTTCCTTGAGTAGAATTAGAGAAAATAAAAAAAGGTACAAAATGTAAATATGGTGAATTCAAACCTAAGGGGTCATGCGTTCATGCAAGTGGTCACCTAACATCAAAAAATAAAGTATGGATTTGCACCCTTAGAGATTATATAATATCACCAAATTAGAAAGGTTCAATACGAAAAATATATTCATCATATGAGGGAAAAAGTTTTGATGTATTAGATATCATAGGTAATGTAGAATATACAATAACATACTACAATTAAAGGCAATACTATAGTTATTAATATACAAATATATGGTAAAATAGTGTGCATTATGAGACATGATGGTGTAGTTACTAATTTAAATAAGTTAATTTCATTGTTAATTACTCTAGAAAATTAATATATGTCATAAAACATCACAAATCTTATACATAAACTATACAGTGCACATAAAGGGGCTAAAAACACACTAATAAAGAAGTATGGTACATGTTACAACCAAGAATCCATGGGATGTTGATTCTTGAATGGATATCAAACTATAAGGGTATGGAATTCCAAACTATATAATTTACTTTGGAATCACTATAAATATGATCTCTTGGTCGACATGATAAGCCATTGGATGACCAACTCTTAGTTACATCTTAGTGGCATTGTGTCTCATAGACTATGGATGTGTAGAACCTATTAGATGATTGGAGGATTTAGAAACCATTTTATTTAATCTCAGTCTATGAGGTGACTTCAAATTCATATATATGAATACACATGAAATTTACTACCCTACATTAATAGGTAAATAGTGGGAATATGGTGGTCAAATGGCCACCAACATAGTATATAGTTAGTTGGAAGCACATAAAGGGGATAATTTTATCATTATACATATGAATAAAGTTGATAAAAATCACAATATCATTTTTAAGGATCATCACACACCCTCTCTATCAAAATAAAATATGGTTTAAAGTTTGCATAGAGTATAAGCACAATACATTGTGAGCAGGATAGTGTAAATTTTTCCATACATAGATAGAGCCACTTATATACTTAAATAAACTAGAGTAACCTTATTCTATAATAGTGATAACAAAAGAACAAGTGACATCATTCTATAGTTCTCTAAATTTTTAGTCAAAAATAAGGTTTGAAGTATATTTATTATATAAAGTGGGTGTGAGAGACATAGATTACACTGAACTAGCTTAGGAAGGTGTTATAACTTCGGAAGTTACATATTGAGTAATTAGAGATTTAGATACTCATTTATTAATTAGGAAAGAGGATACCATATTATATAACTCCTAAAAATGGATTTCACTATAGAGTGACAATTACCTCAATGCTTTGAAACTAAGGACTTGGGAATTGGAATAACATTTTAAAAATATATGTCAATGAGTCAATGACATGAATTATGTACTAAAGGGAATTTATATGACATGGTGGGAAATAAACAAGTCAAATTAGTTACACTAGGATGATGCTTTCAATTTTTTTCAAGATCAATTGGAAATAGCACCTAGGATCATGAATTAATGGATATTTTTCCTTGAAGGGCAATGTAATGAAATGCATATTAATATGTGTTGATGTATCGTATTTAAATGGTGTGAAATCCAAATATTATGTTCATGTATTTGAGTATACACTAGCATCTCTTCCAACAACATGGTATATGCAATAAGAATGCAAGAAAGAAACTAAGATTTGGCTACAAGTCTAATAAGATTTTATTAAAATGTTTATCTTTGAAGACAAGAATCATGTGGTGAAAAAATATTTTCATAATATAAATATATTATTATGTCATGAGTGATTAAATGATCTAAGAAACATTCAATACTTCTCTTCACAAAAATAAGTATCTACATGCTTGAACACAACTCTCAAAAATTACAAAGATAGTAAGCTAAAGAGTAGTTTTACTTGGAACCCTATAATAGGATCATGAACAATAGATAACATACATAATAAATTGATCATGATGAAGATTTATATTTTAATGTTTTATTAGAACCTAAGTGAGAGGTGGAGCAACCAAAATATAAAATCATAATGCAAACTAGAAATTCATAGCTACATAATTTAAACATTCAGGAGAAATAATGGAAAAGGAACCATGATAATGTATGCCAAGTGGGGCCAACATTATATATTAATAAATATTAAATAAATAAGTAGCAAACATTGGTATTGAGTTTGAACCAAAGCTTATGACTTTGGGTGGCTATTAAACATAACAAGAGATATCAAAAGTTTTATCATTATTTTAAAATTATCAAGTTGCATTCCCAACAATGTTTTTTAATTCAAGGGTTTAAATCCTTCATTTGGATAAATTCAAATAGAACTGAAAGAGTGAGCATGACCTATTAAGAATATAAAATATGTGTTAAATCCTAATATTAAACTTAAGGTCAAGGATAAAATTGATCATATGTAGGAAGCATGGATTATTTATTCGGTCAAAAGAGTAGGCTAGGTATGTCCAATGGTGGTGCATTCAAAAATTTCATGGGAGGTTAAATATTGTGGGGACTACAGGGCATTGGATGATGCATATCTTAATGACCATTTTCCAAGTTCATTCATAGATAAAGTTATGAAGTTATTCAGAAGGCATGAATTTTATTCCTTCATAGATGGCTTCAGTGGATACCATCATCTATCGATCACAGTCAAATATAAGTCTAAAATCACCTTTGAAACATAATGGGTTCCTTAACATAAAATATAATCCCCTTTGGTCTAAAAAAGTATCCGACCATTTTCTTTAGTGTTGTGGTCACTGAGCTAAAATATTTCATCCATGATTTTAATAAAGTCTATCTTCATTATTGGGTTATATTTTATTTTTCTAGGATAACCTATCCAAGATATGACTCATTTTTTAATTATGTCAATCTCTATGCATCACATTTAATTATAAAAAATATTTGTTATTTACGTCATTTAGTGCTCTCTTAGGTCATGTAGAATGTAGTGATGAATTTTGATTGATCAAGATAAAATCATATTAATTTTTATTATTCCACCTCTTGAAAGATATAAAAAGGTTATATCATTCTTAGGACATACTATATATTCATGCAATTTCATAAAATGGTACATGACCATATCTTCCCCAAGGGATACATTAATGCACAAACATACAAAGTTTTAATGGACTTCTAAGTGTTAGACATATTTTACATATTTAGAATAGAGGTTAGTAACAATTCAAATATTAATGTTCAATGATTAGTGTGATCCATTTCATGTGTATGTAGATGCTTTACAAAACTCAATATGAGTTGTATTGGCTCAACTAAGATATGGAGGTTTGGATCACTCCATTCACTTTACAACTATAAAATTATCAACAATAGAGTGATAGGCCCTAGCTATGGTGTTTTCACTACAAAGATTTAGGCTTTATCTCTAAGAAACACCATTGAAATTATGTATATATCATAATCTCTAAGATATAGTAAATAAGACCATGCTAGTTGGAATAATCACTAGGTGGCTAATGTTATTCCAAGAATTTATGGTTATGATTAATGTGAAACTAAAGAGAGATAATACATGACCAAAGCATATTAGATAAATAAAAAATGGTGAACTAGAATAATTTTAAGATGAGTCACTAGATGCACATATATAAATAGTCTTTAAATTTTAGATAATATGGAACACATAGCAAATTTACATGAAAAAGGAGTTTTTGCTATGCATTATTCAAAAAAATTAAAAATTAATTGGTCATAATAGCTATATCACTCAGAATTATCAATTATATTTAATACAATATGAGTAAATATGATGTGTTAGAAAGACTATCCCTAGATCATTAGAACTACAACCTTTGGAATAAACACATCAAGGTATCACAAGAGGAAAATTTACAATAGAAACAACTAAGAGGAAGATATTAGAAATTTGTCTATGGTGGCCTACTTTATTCTAGGATACTCATAGAATCACAAAGCACTATGATGTTTATCAAATAATACGAAGGCCAAATCAAATGGATGAAATTCACTTACACCCCATGCTTGTAGTAAAACTGATCAATGTAGAATTCATTTTATGGGACCTTTTAATCTACAAAGAAAAAGTAGTCATGTTATATATATATATATATATATATATATATATATAATAAATATGTTGGATTAATTCATAGAATGGAAAGAAGCTATATGACAAGGTAAAGTAAAGTTGATCTACAAATCAATCCTAACTTGGAGAAGATAAATTACACTAGCCCTTCTATGTGTTGGTACATTTAGACTATTTTGGTCATGACCAATATGGAATTTCTAGACTTAACTAAGGGTTCTCTTACCACATAATATCACTAGAGAGGGATCTAAATCCTCTAGTGGAGTAATACCATAAAATAACCCTATTTAGGCCATATGATTTTTAACAAAGTAAATTAAATCTAATCTACTGCTTACTAAAGTTTATGGCACAAATGGGGGATAATAAACATAAAAGTAAACATGCAAATAAGAATCCAATTCAAATCAATATAGAGGTAATAATAATGCATGGAGAGAGAAATACATTCACTATCCATTTCTTATGCTACTTCTATTTACTAAAATAGATGAATAAGAGTTAGAAATACTTACCTTGAAGATAAATTGGTCGATACTCAATTTATCCCTTAGCCAATAGTGCTTTGAAATAGGTTGTTATGGTTCATATGGATCATAAAGATTGGTTAGATCTAGGCTATAACACTTCTCCTATGCATCTAAGATATTTTCACAAGACAAGTATTCTTCTCTTCAAGTATAAACCCTAAAAAATCACTCCTCAAGTATAATGGTGGAAGAGAATATTGTAAAGAAGTACAAACGAATGATTATCTCTATCTCTCTCTAATGAAAATGGTGAAAAGGATGTGTTTATATAGCCAAATCTAAACCTGAACCCTTTTAAATGTTTAGCTAACACATTTAGTCTAGTCAGCCCATTTTTTTAAGAAATATAGAAGATATTTTTTAGACTAAGGCGGCTAGCGTAGATTACTCCCATAATGTGATCATTCATAATAAAAGGGTGGGCACATTTGACTGTGTTTAGTGGATGATAAAAAAGATGTTTTAGCATAGGTAGGGGTTATTTGAGGTGATGAAATTCTTTGAGGAATGTGTAAGGAAGACATTAAATCATAAGGAAACATATAGTAGAGGTTTATGTTAGTTGTAAGTGGTGTTATAGGAAACAAAAATCTTACAAAGCACCAATAGTCTACCCACTCCTTTCTTGGTGTACCCCTTAAATCATGCACTCAGAGAGATTGAGATTCGACATGTTCCTACAAGATAGAATGCATTAGTAATTGATAAATTTTAATAATAGTATGTGTATACATATTCCCCACTAGAAGCTCATCATGTGTCACGTAGTTGTAACATGGGATGCTTCTTTGGGAAAGGACCATAACAACACACAACGCTAAGCTAAGTGAATTAAAATATTTTAGTGCACAAAAATCTTACAAAGCACCAATAGTCTACCCACTCCTTTCTTGGTGTACCCCTTAAATCATGCACTCAGAGAGATTGAGATTCGACATGTTCCTACAAGATAGAATGCATTAGTAATTGATAAATTTTAATAATAGTATGTGTATACATATTCCCCACTAGAAGCTCATCATGTGTCACGTAGTTGTAACATGGGATGCTTCTTTGGGAAAGGAGCATAACAACACACAACGCTAAGCTAAGTGAATTAAAATATTTTAAAGGGAAATAACTAAAATAAAAAAGTAATGTATGGTACCTCAACTTACCTTTATCACTAAATGGTTTTATGATGTGTTTTTTGTTTTGATCGTGGAGGGCAAAGAGACTTCTTTAGACAAACCTTAAGGATGCAAAACTTAAAGATAAAAATCAAAAAAATGCAAGAAAGTCAAGATAACTTAAATTTTTATGCATGACATACTTAGAAATTTGGTAAGCTATGATGATAAATTCTAAGTTAAGACCAAATAATCAAGTCAAAATTTATATTAAAGTAGGTAACCAAAACACCAAGGTTACTAAATGACCAAAAAAACTCAAACAAGTATACCTTAGGTAAGAAAGGTAACAAACCAAATCAAACTAAGGATAAATGAAAAATGAAAATATAACATCAATGTACAAGCAGTAACAATCCTTAAATAAATATGGGAAATAAATAGTAAAACAACATTGATGAATGAAAAGTAACAATCCAAACTCACTCAATAATATAAAAAATACATGAAAGTTAAAACAACATTGGTGAGTGAGAAGTAACAATCTAAACTCACTCAATAATGAAAAAATTATGAAAATATAAAAATGGATGTGGTTGTTTAAAAAAAAGGAATGATGACAAGTGTTTAAAATTTTGAAATGAAACCAAGACAATTCTATAAATATAAAGCAATGGTGTAAATAAAATAATCCATAGTCACTCAAGCATATTGGTTTATTCTAAAGAGAGATAAAACCAAAATAAAGTATAGATAGCATGTTTTTAAGATGTGAATAAGAGGGAGTATAGAAGTGAGGAAACAGATTAAGAATCAAACATTCTTTTCAAGGGGGGAATGAAATGGGTGGTGGAGGAAATGTTGAAAAAAGCAAGAAATAGGAACTCTTTATCAAAGTCAAGACACTAAAATTAAGTTTTTCAAAAAAAGAGGACTTTTGAAATTTAAGGACTCTGAATAACTTCTCCTAACCACATAAATATTGTGTTATCAAATGAAGTATGAATATCATCCCATGAAGGCTATATACATGAAAAATAAAATGGACCCACCTTCCCACAACCTATTCCCCATTTTTTAGGACCCCTTATAGAGTTGTTGGTCTTTTATAAAGATTGTGTACTTGTATAAGAAATTGGGTATCACTATAGATTATTTTTATTTCTTCTATCCCAATCTAATGACCTACCATACCTCAATGATCCTTAGCTCTATTATGAGGTCAACTGTGGATTTTAAACTTCAATTAGGAGTAGGATATGCATTATGAATCATGTCTTTTGGTGCTGTTGGATTTTATATTTTTATATTGCCTTTTGATCATTTCCTTTTATTTAAATGATTTGGATTTTAATGTTTTATGGCCTTTTCTATTCCTCCTCCACACATATTCGAAGAACAAAACATGGGTGCTAAAAAATGACTATCATTTTATATATTTTGACTTAGTATCTAAGAAAGAGGATGTAAATAACATGGTGTTGAAGATTCTTTATTATTCATGTGAAATAAAATATTATATTTACTTGGATCTTGTTTTATCCTAAATGGAATGAAAGGAAGGTAAATCAAGGTGAGATGAATATGAAACAATTTGAGATACCTCAAATCATAATAAATGTGACAATGTGAATAGGGATATAGTGATAGGTAAGGATGATTCCTTATTATAAGAATGTATGTAAGTGTAGGCAAACATGATAATATAGTTTTTTTGTGCAAATTTTATCTACAAAAGAAACAAAAATTGAGGCTAAGAATATGGAGTCACAAACATAAAACCATTTTTTAATATTCTAAAAATAATGCTTGGTTTGTAAAACTATTTGGAAAGCATACATAGGTTTTATGAGGAGAGTTCGGTCCTATGCACTATCTTACATTAAAACACATAAAATAGAAACCCATGTGGGTAAGAAAAGTGAAAAATGGTATTTGTGATGAATACCTAGTCCTATCTGTGGTCTTACAATGCAACTCACAAAAGAAAGAATAAAATGAAAAAGCTTTGTAAAATAACAAACTTATGATCAAAAGAGAAAAAACATTTATCTATGAAATCAAGACAAATGTATTCATGAGGAAAAATAGCTCATATCCATGGTATCACAATACAACTCATGAATTAAATGAAACCAAAGGACCAAAGGAGGGAACTAATGATTATGTATAAGATATATTGTTGGAAAGGGTGACGTCATTGGAGAAGTCCTACAAAAAATATTAGTAGGATAGGATATAGATTTATGAAAATAAGGGAGATATTTAAGCAAAATAATTTTTCAAAAATTATGCATTGGTGGTTTCTTTGAAAACACAGCCTTTATTAGTTTGTAAACAATAAGTTATAGGACCAAGAATGTATTTTACTATACAAGGTCCCCACTATTTTTGGGAATATTTTCATTCTTTATCATGGGTGTAGTCTAGTTTAAGGACTATATCATCAACATAAAATGTGTGAACTTTGACCTTTTTATTATGTTTTTTGGCAATGTGAGCCATTGGTGTTTATGTTTTAGGGTGGATAAATAATGTTCATCAATAAATTCTAAGGCATAAAGACGAGCTTCACATAATTATTCATTAAAAATGATACCACAAAGAGATATAAATAAAGATGGTAGTTTGAATTCTAATAGTAAGATGGATTCAAAACCATATACAAGTGAGAATGGTGTGTTGATGATTTTAATTGCCTCACAGGTGATCTTAGTGTTGATGAAAACTTCTCATTTTAGGGTTATGAAAATCCAAGGCATGAGTTGTAGTTTGTGACAATTTTTGGATGTTTGTGTCAAAATAGAAGAAGAGTGTGAAAGCTGTCCACAATATTTGTTTGATTTGGTGGTTGGGAGCCAATAGGGTCCTGATCTTTATGATAATATAATCATACAAGTTAATCTAAATGGATATTAACAATTATCTTTAAACTAGGTGAGTTTTGGATAAAGAAAATAGAAAAAGGAAGGGTAAGGTAGAAAAAAGAACGTGATTGCAAATATCCATCTCGAATATTATGACAAAGTTCTAATTACTTTGAGCATACATGAACCAATTTGTGGTGTAAAATAGTATAAACTCAAATTGTATCACAAACCAGACAACCTTCAAAGAAAATATATAAACCACAAGTAAGAACCAAGTTTACTTTAAAAGTTTTCTACTATAACCTAAATAACATATGTACACCCAAATGCAAAGCAAATAAAATGAAGTATACTTAAGATATTTTTATTTAAGCTAGAATTAACATAAATTAATATCCCTATGATATAAAATTTATCTCAAAATGAAGAGAACCATTCAAATTTTAAGACAATAACATGCAATTAAGAGACAACATTGACTTTCAATGAACTATCTAGACAATCTTTTCAAAATTCCATGGCTATATTAAGTGCTCTTTTATATACAAATTGCTCAAATTCCCCCCTTTACAAAATGGTAAAAATTTATTTTTTATAAGAAACATAGGTGGTTTACTGGTTAATTCTCAAAAACCCACATACAAGCTAAGGAAATTTGTCCTTAATAAAAACATACAATGCAAAAGGTGTTTCCTGCTAATTTTGACAAAGTATAAGTGTATGTTAATAGACTAGCATACATTTTACAAAAGAATATTCTTCTATGCTATAGTGGTGGGACCCTTAGGTCATTATTTGAGGATGTTCTTAACCTTAGTGTATTATTCATTGATTATCTTAAACTCTATGGTAGGCTTCATCAAATCATCCTCTTCTGGATTTTCCAATGTGTCACTCTTTGTCTTTAGCTCCTGAATGCCTTGGGCTTCTACAATATATATTTTGGATGTGATGATGATACCAAGGACCCTATAATTATTCTTGGTATCTTATCCTTGGTTATCTTTGATGCTATGGATGTGTTTACTAACCCTCTATCTGAACTCCTCATCTTCTATTAAGCCTATGGCATTGGTCCTGGATGGTCTTCCCAATAAGTCCTTCAAGAGCTCCTCCATCCTGGTCACCAATCCTTTATCCTCTAAAAGGCTATTGACATTGTCACACCAGCTATTTAGGTCTAATTTCATGTCTTCCATGACTCTTAGGAGGGCATGCAAGTGTTTCAAATTAATGATCTTGATGCCTTAGACTTTCTTGGTGTTATGGATACTTATCAATTCAACTACCTAATCTCTAGAGCTTTTCCACTGAGTAATTAATGTCTATACCTTCTAAATTTTATGGGCCAATATAACTAATCTATATTTTAAGGCCTTTAACCCTTTGAAAATGTCCAAAGACTTATCTAGCAAAGATACTATATCTTCAGAGACTAAAAGTAGGACTTGGCCTCCTAAATCCTACTTTTCTTTCTTTAATTTGGTGATCCTTTGTTTCATTCCTTAGATCCCAGCCAAGGTCATTGATAATTATGCCACCACTACATTGGCCACATCATCCTAATGGATGGGATGCTCCCCTTATACCTACCCTTGGATAGGAATTAGGCCAATAAAAGGTTCCACTCTCTGGAGTGTGAATTCCATCATGCCAATGGTGGCATTCCTTGTTACTATTCTCCCAAACCCTGATGTATCTAGATTGAAATTCACTATGGCTACTGGTTAAAAGAGTTTGGTTACTTTTGAGGTTTTAATCCTAGCTCCACTTGATGCTCCCTAATCTTTCATCCTCCTACCACTTTCTCTTATAGCCTCAATAATTCTCATCTCTTTTTGCTCCTTCATGAACTCTTTGATCCAAGGTTTAATATTATCATGGGTGTCCATACCTAGAGTGTTGGTTATTACCCATGAATGAGAGTGGGATGGAACCTTTTTTAAGTTCCCATATATGAACTAGTCTAGGATAACACATCCATGTATTGGGAATTCATCACTAAATAAGTTCACTTCATTATTGGGATGGGTCCATGTTACCTTTAGTCTTTTGGAGGACCTAGGAACAAGAGCCATCTCGAATTTTCTCTTCTTCTAAGTGATAGGGACCAAGTCCAATTCCACTTCTTTCCCCTTTTCTTCCCCAGTTGTTTGGGATCCTTCAATTTGAGCCACCTTAGTTACGAATTCCTTAACCTCTTGATTATATCCATAGACTTCTACAAGTTACTTGAAGAACTCATCCACCATCTCATATGGTTCTAAGGCAACCATATCAATGTCTTCTATTTGGGAAGATGGTCTTGGACACTGGGTTGATGATGAAGGGCCTTCACCTAGCCCTTCTTCTAGTCATTTTTCACCTACTTCTTGAATTTGGAGTGTCGGATATGGTGGTTTCTCCAGAGGTGCATTTGAAGTGGAGGGAAATAATTGATACTAAAATGGGTTCATTTACCATCTCTTTCTAGATGGTTTGTCTTCCCTTTTCAATCTATGCTCAAGCTTGAAACCATGATGTCTAAACCTAACAAGGACCTCTTAAAAGTTTTCTACTTTAGTATAGAAATGATCATAAGGATAAACCATGTGTTCATAAGTCACCTTGGATAGTTTCCTTGACTGAAATTGAGGGACCACTTTGGTTTTTAGATCCCATTCCTTTAAGTCATCTTTTTGAAAGCAAAAAGCATCTCTATGTCTAGACATGATGTTCAATTGCTTCCAATATTTCATCAAGGTTCTCCCAATCAAAAATGGGAAGGTATGTAGCATGCCCTTCCTCTTCTCTCTATAGGTGTTATCAAATCCATGGGAAATTTACTACACAATTTCTTATTTAGCCAAATTAAGGGGAACATAAACAGGCAACCTAAATGGTTGGGTCATGGTACCCTCAATCCAAAGGATAGTCCATTCTAGATTAAAAAAAATTCTCCCATGAGATCAATATATATTTTAACAAGAGGGTGCACCTTAGGCATGAGATATCCTATGATGCTTTGGAACATTATGGGATATATACAATCATAGATGAATTGCATATGATCCCTATACTTGAAGACATAAATCTTGGAGTAATGATGTGATATGGTGATTTTATTGTGGGAGGTCCAATTATTAACACCAAGAAAATGGATGAATGCCATCAATGAGTCAAATAGATATGACATCATAGTGAAATGTTGAAGTGTCTTCTTTTTAATACCATAAAACTACTTTCTTAAGTGGATACTAATTATCTCCCCAATAGGTGGAGTTAGTTTTTCTTCAACCATGAATTATACATAATAAACCCACCTAGGGTCGACATAGGTGGTGGTGCCTAATCTGAAGGCTCTATTTAGTAAAGTCATAATGATTCTTATACCCTCCCTAAATTGGATAATGGGGATCTTGCCATCATGATTTCTAGCTACATGAGCCCCTTGGATTAACCGTGGTCTCAAAATGATGTCCAAATTATGCTAGGTATTCCACTCTTTTATGGGGGGAGATCAATATGGACTTTGGGGAGTTTGTAGTAGCATTTAAAGGATAATAGGGAAACATAAGAAACCCTTATTGAATTTCCTTCATCAATAATCTAGTCATTATCAATGCTATAGTCTACAAATAAGAGTGCAAGGATGGCAATACAAGGTAGTACCTCTACTTTGGTGTCATCTTGATGAAGACCCGTCATTTGGACCACAACCAAGTCATAAAACTTATTTTTGGTGACTACCAACCTTTATTAATTAGAAGAGAAAGACTAAAATTCTTTAATGGTAAAGAAAATCTTTGACCAATTATTCATTCCATTGTCCAATGCCCTTATATCTAATTCACTGTCCCTAAAGCATCTTCCTTCATGGTATGTAGATAGGTAAAAGTCTATCTCTTCCTTCCATTATTGCCTTGCCACTGTCATGATCTTGATTGTCTTGGAATATGACAAGCCTTGATGTTTAAGATGATAATTTGAGATTGGTTGATGCAGTTAGGCCCTTAATTAGTCAAGTGTTGGGACATTAAGCTATTCTAGTAGGGATTATGAGGATTTAATGGTGAAGGTGATGGCTTTCATAAATGTATTTGTGCCTTAGATTTTATGGATGGTGCCGCTTACGAAAATCATATCTTTTTGGATGCACCATATCTTAAGATTGTCTTATAGTGCTTACATGGAATTTACATGGATCTCCCTAAGTGTGTTTCCATGGCATTTTATAATATTTTTTTGTTCGACTAGCAATTTTTTTTTAAATAAGGCCCTTTTATTTCATTCCATTGGCTCAAAATCCAACGATGAATGTGAGCCTTTGATTAAGATCTTAAAGGTCTAATTTGATTGGGTGTTAGAGTCATTAATGATTAGGTGATGCCAAGTGGCAATCTTTAGCTTCCTCAAGAAATGACTAGATGTGGTTTATCTAGGTATTGAGTCATCGAGATCTAAATTCTTGAGTTGAAAAGTCTACCTCCACTTCATGTCATTATATTAGGATCAATGATCGAGTGAGAGTCATTGATCATGATTGGTGAGGTCAAAGTTGATTGGTTGATAGGTCAACCATGTATAAATTTGACATTTTTGCTAACGTCAAAGGCATCCTTATGAACTTCAAATGATGAGAGTGTGGATATCAACTTTAAGCTCACAAGGTTCCTTTAGCCAAATGACAACATGCTATGCATCATATTTTTGTACTCTCAAGACTTTGGGGTTAATGCATGCCATTAGAATAGGCTCGATGATGAAGTGTGAACCATTAGTCATGATCTATGAGGTTATTTTTTATTGGTACAACCTTTGGCAAGCCTTTTGATATCGTATCATTCAATTAGGATCCTAAAATGAATATGGGCCATTGGATCCTGCAAGATGCATGACCATTAAATCAGTTCATAATATACATAAGCTTAGATTATGGGATTAATTATTATGTTAATAGTATTTAAAAACACTATGATCTAGGTTTTAATATGATAAGGTTAAGTTTTAATGTTTATAAAGTCCCCTTCTGGACTAAGGATAAACTTTTGGATGACGTTTATTTTGAAGGCCTCATTGACATCAAAGACATCCTCATAAACATCAAATGATGGGAGCAAGGTCATCAAAATAAATACCATATAACATTTTATTATGAGCATTGTTTAGCATATATTTTATCTTAGGAGGATCTTACATTGTTAGATTAGGATTTCAGGTGAACGCGAACTATTGATCTACATCCAAACCAAGACATAACATTAGGGCTTGACATGTGGATTGAAGCTAAAGATTTTAGGGTCCTTGAAGCATTACTCATGTTGAACAAACATAAAGTCTTAGGGACATAATTTTTTTATTAATTTAGGGGAATTTAAAAGGAGAAAACCATAAAGGGACTTTAGTCATGATTTTAGACTTAGGGTATTTTGAAACGACAAATTCTTGCTAAATTTCCTGTAAAGATTTAAATTCAAATCCCTAGGATTTATTGCTCTAAAAATATTACTACCTCCATGAAACTTTTACTTCATTATTCAATATTTATCATTAGTAAGGTTAGTTAATAAATCATAATTAACTAGGCAAGGACCCATTCTCTTTCTAGGTGGATGATATCCCAATTCAAGAAATAATAATACCATGTAAACCATGCTAGGATACAAATACTTTGGAATATTAAAAAGGGACCCATTCAAGTAGAATAAATAAGATAAAAAGAATGGGGGGGATATTGGTACCAACAATAATGGTGACTCACAAGGGAAACATAGCAATATGTTAGAATCTAGAAAATTTAGTTTAAATGAACATATAAGTATTTTTCATCCTTCAATCCTTATATCCTTACTTAGGTCCATTCAAGGTTGAAAAAACCTTGAAATATGAAGAATTCCAATCCCCTTGTCATAGCCTAAGCATTCTATGTGTGTGCTTTGATTTCACTTACTATTTGTCATGAGACTTTTAATGAATAACATCCAGGTTCATATCCTTTTGACCATGACATTTAATCTTGAGCATTTGTAGATATTCTCTTAGAAATAACTAATTTTAATTTAGGGGAGACTTAGGCATTTCTCTACTGCTAGCTAGGCATCCATATCCCCAATATAGATACATTTATCTCCACTCATGGCTTTGCTCCACTATCAACCAGGTGTCCATAGATCTAGTGGAGATTTCTTGAATCACCTCTGACTTTGCATCTTTTGATTTATCATTAAGTCTCTCTCTTTTTTTTGCAAAGGTTGGGAGCTAGGATATCTAGGTTTAAGGATTTGGTCAAATGTTTTAGTCTTAGGATAATTTCCTTTTAGTTGAAACCTTAATCTTAGACAAGGATACATTTTACGTACAAACATGTATATGCCTTAAATTTTTAATTCCCCTTCCACATACATGATTATTCTTTCAAAAAAGCTTTGGTGTTAGGTAATGTTTTGGATTTTCTATGGGTAACTAATTTACATGTGAGTCTTTTTAAAGTCTCTATATTTTTATTACAACATTAGATCCCATTGTGTAAAATTCTAACCCCCCACATGAGGTACGGGTTAGGATAGTCTAAGATACTTTATTGAAGTAAAGGAACACAACCAAGAATAAAAAATGAAACACAAACAAACAATAAGGAAAAAATAAACATAAGAAAACAAATATATTTAGATCAAGTAGGAAACCAAAAAAAGAAAGGAAACTAATTAGCCTATTTACTCTAGCTCTAAGTAATCTTATAGATGTTATTCCATGAGGATCCTTGGTGGAGTAGAAACAAAGTAATACTTTAGGTATTTCCCATTGGTGGGTAATGTGAACTTGGCTCCCTAGAGAATCTTTAACTTGAAGGTGTTATTACCTTAGGTTTAAATAATTTGGTATGGGCCAATCCATAAGGGGGTGAACTTACCATGTTTGTCTTTAGGTTTTGATGCTTTGTCCCAAAAAAGGACAAAGTCTCCTTGTCTGAACACTTTCACTTTGGATATCTTATCAAGCCACCTTTTCATAGTTATTTGGTGTCTACTAAAATCTATAAATGCCTTTTAGCTGGCATCTTCCATCTAAGTGATGTCCAATATCTTAGAATTAGTGAGTTCTTGGCTTTCCCCCATGTATTCATACATGAATGTGAATGTTGGGAGTTTTAAAGTGATAGGAAAGATGGGTTATTAACCATATACCAATAGAAATGGTGAATTATTGAGTGCCTATTTAATCTTATCTTGTCATCCCATAATGCATACTTAAGGAGTTTGTGCCATGTTCTAGGTTTATATGTTGTTTACTTCTTGATGGCCTTCATTAGATTCTTGTTTGTGAATTCAGAGAATCCATTCCCTTGGGGATAATGATTAGAGGAAAAAATCAAAGAGATGAAATTATCATAAGCCCATTCAGTCATTTCAGTAGGTATGAAGGCAGATCCATTATCAAAAACTAATGAGACTAGGGTTCCAAATTTGGTGCAAATGTTTTCCTCTAATAAATTAATCACCTCTTTTGTTCTGCATTGCTTAGTGGCTACTGCCTCAATCCATCTAGTGTAGTAGTCCTTATTAATTTGGACATATTTTTGACCTTTAGAAGAATTGGGATTGATCACTCCTATGAAGTCTAATGCCCACTATGTAAAAGGTTTGTTTATTATCACTGGCTGTAAAGGCATGGCTGCCTTTGGTTATTTTGTGCTAAATATTTGGTAGGATAACACTCCCTCACATGTTGTGTGCATATTTGAAAAGGGTGGGCCAATAATACCCATCCCTAAGTATCTTGTGGGCTATGGTTCTCCCTGAAGGATGTCCACTACCTAGTTTCTCATGAAAATTAGACATTATTTGAGAGTCTTCTTCCTTGGACACACATTAAGTAGATTCCTTCAAAGTTATTTCTATACAAAACTCCATTTTTGATGAGGTAATGAGTTAATTGAGTCTTAATGCTATTTTATACTCTTTAGTGACTCTCAAAGGGTAATTACCATTGATAAGTAGGTAGATGAGGCTATAAATTATGTTGCTTAACTTACACGATATGTAGTTTAGGATTGGTATTGGTTATCATCTAGACCAAGCCCTGACATTTCACTAGTTTGGAAATATTCATTTCAATATCATACTCCTATAGGAATAACATCCACTTACCCCTTCATGCCTCAAGCTCATTTTGGCTCAACATAAGCTTTGTGGTTAGGTCAAGTAAGATAGTGTGTACCTTGTTTCTAAGGATGTAGTGTCAAAACGTTTTTACTACCTTTACAAATGCATAGGCTTGCTTATCTATCATGGAATAGTTTACCTCTACATTTTTTAGCTTAGTTCTCATGAAACCTATAATATGGTCACTCCCATCAACCTTTTGAGTTAAGATAGTAGCCATAGTGTGGTCAGAAGCAAATGAATACAAGTAAAAGTCTTTTGGAAGTTAGGACTTATTAAGACTGGGGCTTGACCATTTATTTATTTTATGTTAGTGAAGGCATTTTTTGATTATCCATTCCAATAAATTTTATCATCTCTCTTGAGCATATAATTCATAGGTTTGATAATTTCAGCAAAGCCTAAGATGAACTTCCTCACGAAGTTGATTTTAACAAAGAACGATTTCATCTCTTTTCAGCTATTGGGTAGCTCAATTTTGGAGATGGCTTACACTCTCTTAGGATATATTAAAATCCCATATTTAGCAATGACATGCCTGAATAATTTTCCTTCAGTGACATAAAAGATATTTTTTTAGGGGTTGAGGGAAATTCCATAGCTCCTACATCTTTCCAAAACTTATTACACGTGCATAAAGTATTCCTCCCTATTCTTGGATAAAACTATGAGGTCATCCATGTAAATGATGATGCACTTGCCCACTATACCTTGGAAAGGATGATCTATGGACCTTTAAAAGGTGGCTTTTACATTAATTAATCCAAATGGCATTTTTTTATAAGCATATATTCCCCATTTAGTAGTTAAATCTTTTTTCATCCTATCTTTTGGAGCAACAAGCACTTGATTATATCCAAAAAATCCATCTAAAAAATACATCATGGTAGATCTTGAAATAACTTGGATGACTTGGTCAAGAGAGGGCAAGTGGTAATTGTCCTTTTTAGATGATCTATTTAGATTCCTAAAATCTATGCATAATATTATTTCCCCATTCTTTTTCTTGACTAGGACCAAGTTTGCAACCCAAGTAGAATGCTTAATAGGAAATACAATCCTTGCATCTAGTAATTTCTTGACTTCCCTAAAGATCATGGGTTTTAGCATAGGATTGACAGACCCTTGCTTCTATCTAAAGGGTTTACAATTTTCTTTAATGGGAATAGTATGAGTAATAACCCTTAGGTCAAATATTTTCATATCTTCATAGGACCAAGCAATGGCACCCTTATATTTTGTAAGTAGCTCTCTATCTTTTTTGTTTTCCATTTTAGTGAAAACCTTTCATATATTCACTTGTTGGGGTTGATTATGTGAACCAAGATATACCACATGATAGTCTTTACCATTTACTTTAGGGATCATAGGTGTCTCCTCAATTTTATCATGATCAAACAACCTTTCTAAAGAAATCATCCCTTTAGGTATCTTATTGTCACTTAATCAGATGATTTTACCATTAAGATCCCTTTCAAGAAAAATTTCATTAGCTTCATCAATGATGTAAGTTTTAAAGGCTCCAAAATTAGTCAAGAAATTCATAATTTTTGTATCATCAATGAAAACTTGAAAGTGATCTATGTTATCAGGGACTATGGGACATGGTACTAACTCAATACTGATGTTAGGGGAACCATAATTTGGCATGAGATTAGCCACAATAGAGGCAAGATGATCAATAATTTTATTCTCTTCCTTGGGAATAGATAAGATGTTCAAAGCATCAAAATATTGCATTAAATCCCAAACTCTAAACTTTTATCTCTTGAGGTAAGATATTCTGCATTAGTATTTACTTCTTACTTGGTTGACCACCAACTCATAATCTCCATAGATAATGAGTTCCTTAACTTTATGTTTAATATCAAGTTGCAGTCCCAAGATAAGAGCTTCATACTAATCTAAATTGTTAGTGCATGAGAATTGTAACCTATAGAAATCATGATAATGTTTTTTTTACAAGGTCTATCAATATAATACCAGATCCTAATCTTGATTTATACCTAGCACCATCCACATATAATTTCCATAAACTAGGCAATGAAGGTGGATTTTTGGAACAAGGTTTCTTTATAACCTCTAGGGCAAAAACTCCTAAATCAAAATCCAAGAAATTTACCTTTTCATTGGCAACATTATATTTTATTATCACGTGTCTCATCCTAGGCTCCCTCTCTACCCTTATATGATTTCAGACACCTTTCCAAGGCAACCATAAGTGTGAGAAATTAGTGGACATGTAGCCATTTAAGGCCTTAGTCCATTCTCTACTCAAGATAAATCCATAAGAATTAGGAATATCCACCACTTGGATGTCAATAAATTATTAAACCATTGGTTCACTATCTAATTGCATATGCACATTCAATAACTCCCCAATGACCTTGAATCTTGATTTTTCCAATTGTGTAACCACCCTATCATATTTAATTGGATGTTAATAAATTATTGAACCACTGGTTCACTATCTAATTGCATATGCACATTCATTAACTCCCCAATGACCTTGAATCTTGATTTTTCCAATTGTGTAACCACCCTATCATATTTAATTGGGGTCAACCCAAGCTGTTCACATATCCCTGCAAGCATAATGTTGGTTGAAGCTCTAAAATCTAAAATATAGTTATGCATGTTCTTCCTAAATATCCTAACTATAAGTAAAAAATGTGGAGACTCTACTTTAGTTACTTTCATAGTTACATTAGCACTATCACTTTTAGGGGGCTTCCTAGGTTTCTTGGATAATGATTCTAAGAGTAAATCTCTTTGTTCTATAATTTGAGTTAGCTCATGTAGGGTAATATTAGCTTTGATCTTTGTCATATCCTCTACGATATTATAACCAGTCTTGTTTAAAGATTATATAGTACATTTAGAATAATTTCCCTTAGGTGGTTCAGGATCATTCCTTGAAGTGTCTAGAGGAGTCCCATAATTGTTAGGGGGAGTAAAATTAGTCAATGGCTATTTTTGTTCCCTATTTTTTAGAGGATACATCTTAAAAAATCATTGGAATGCTTGAAATTTTTCAAGAATATTCTCAAGCTCATTATCCTCTTCGAAAGGGAATTAAAATGTTTCCACCATATGCACTTGGTTAGATGGTTTAGATCTAGAAGGACTTGCAATAACATCTTTGTTTGGGACTGCCTCAAATGTATCATGTTCCTCTTGGAAAGCTTCAAATGCCTTGTAAAATTCAATACAATCAATCTCACCATGTTTAGAGGTAGCATGCAATCTAAAATATTATGGTAAAGCAATATCATTATGATTGATATACATAGTATTTTTTCTAGAGGAAATCTCATTAGATTTATTATTATAGTAATTGTCATTCTGAAATCTATTCATAGGCTGATTAAACTTCTAGAAAGTGAAGTTTCTTCCAGGTTGTCATTAGCATTACTAGCTTGTTTTTGAAATTGTAGGAAATATATACTAAGCTTCTAGACCATTTTTAATATAGATTCATTCTCATTCTTTGGAGTCTCAAAATTTTGACCTTGGCTATTGTTAATTGCATTGACAGGCACTAAAGCCTTCTAGTCATTTATATGAGATCCATTGGTAGCTTGATGGTTCAATAAATCTAGGTTTTGATTAGGGGTATCATGGTTGGTAGGTAATACATTCAAAGCAAGGAGTTGGTTTAATGTTGGATTATTTTGGTTATTATTTGGGAATAGGTTTAATTCAAGCATTTGAGGATTAAGATTTGGGACCAAATAAGCCATCTATCCTTGAGGTTTCATTTGGTCACTAATAACCACTACTTCATAATAAGCTTGGGCCAATGAGTTGATAATTAGGATAGGCCTTTTAAGAAACATAAAATTCATAGGATCAATAACATCTTTGTAAACCTCTAGAGCTAAAGCCTCATTAGGTTTATATGGATCCATAGTCTGACTAAACATCTTTTGGAACCTAGCATTAAAATATCTAATTGATTCACTTGCATCCCTCTTAATGGTTTTAAATTGGTGATAGATGGACTTATGCTTTTTCCAAATTGATTAATAAAAATAGTGTCAAATTTATTCCATGAGGTAATACAATTATCAAGTAAATTAAGGAACCATTCATATGCAACATCTTTGAATGTAAATGGGAACAACCTACATGTTATATCTTCATGAATAATGTTTAACAATATTAAGGCAGCCTTAAAAGCTTTAACATGTTCTTCTATAGGTACAACACCATTTGGACTAAATATTGGTAAATACTTTTCAAGATTACATGGTAAGTTATTAACTACACCTAGCAAATTAATGGCATAACTCCAATCCATGCCATATCTGGGTTAAAATTGAACACAAGAACCCCTTACAAAGGTGAATATGGTAGAGACTTAGAATGTTTACGCATTCCTCTATCTCTCCTAATTTTCTTATGAGTTTCTACATAGAGCAAGGGCTCCCTTTTCTTTGAAAGTGATATGGTCCTGATCCTTGGCAATTCTAACTTGAGGATTAAGGATCCTATTTAAAATATAGTATAACAAGTTAGAATTCTCAAAGAAATATAATCAATATACACACTAAGCCTATTTTTTTGAATATTTACTCATAAAGGGACAAAGGACATCAATCTTTGACTAAGTAAACTCAAAGATGTGTTAAATTATGCAAATATGGCCATTCTTTACAACTTGTGAGTCAAATGAACCCAAGATTCACTAATAATGGTCAATCTTCAACCAAAATAAACCATTCTAATTTTAAATACTCTGAATTCTTAAATCTTGAAGCTACCTTTACCATAACTTAACTATTTCCTTGTATAGAACTAAAATATTTACCTAACAAAGCAAAAAAATATGTGAGAAATCACCTAAATCAAGGATCTTTTCACTTAGAGTGAAAATAAA
The DNA here is from genome assembly GCA_037957365.1 of Torreya grandis. NCBI lineage: Eukaryota > Viridiplantae > Streptophyta > Pinopsida > Cupressales > Taxaceae > Torreya > Torreya grandis. Next base: position 5,962,577 of record JARHVA010000308.1, read on the forward strand.
TCATAAGGGGTAAGAATCCTTTATATTTAATGTAGCAATTATTTCAGTTGATCAAGCATGTGCTCATTCTATCACTGGCAGAGATCCTCCTGTTGATGCTTCTAATTTCCTCATAAGTGCTCTTAGTTTTGATTAACAATTCTCATTTTAGGCTTATGAAAATCCAAGGCATGAGTTGTGGTTTTTGAAAATTTTGGGATGTCTATGGTGAAATAGAAGTAGAATGTGAAATCTATCCACAATATTTGTTTGATTTGGTGGTTGGGAGCCACCAAGGTCCTGATCTTTATGATAATCTAAGCCTACAAGTTAATCTAAATGGATATTAACAATGATATTTAAACTAGGTGAGTTTTGGATAAAGAAAATAGAAAAATTAAGGGTAAGGCAAAAAAGAGAACATGATTGAAAATATCCATCTCGAATATTATGACAAAGTTCTAATTACTTTGAGCATACATGAACCAATTTCTGATGTAAAATAGTATAAACTCAAATTGTATCATAGGCAATCTTCAAAGAAAATATATAAACCATAAGAAAGAACCAAGTTTACTTTAAAAGTTTGCTACTGTAACCTACATAGCATATGCACATCCAAATGCAAAGCAAATAAAATGAAGTATACTTAAGATAATTTTAGTTAATCTAGCATTCACATAAATTAATAACCCTATGATAGAAATTAGATCAAAATGTAGAGAACCATTCAAATTTTAAGATAATAACATGGAATTGAGAGACAAAATTAATTTTCAATGAACTATCCAGACAATCTTTTCAAAATTTCGTAGTTGTATTAAGTACTCTTTTGTATACAAATTACTCAGAGTCCCCTCTTTACAAAATGGTAAAAATTGCTTATTTATAGGAAACATATATGGTTTACTGATTAATTCTCAAAATACCCACATGCAAGCTAAGGAAATCTTTCCTTAATACAAAGATACAATGCAAAATGTTGTTCATGTTAATTTTGACATAGGATAAATATATGTTAACAGACTGGCATACATTTTCCAAAAGAATATTCTTTTATGCTACATTGGTGGGACCCCTAGGTCACTATCTAAGGATTCTTAACCTTAGTGTATTGTTCATTGATGAGCTAAAAATATATAGTAGGCTTCATCAAACAATCCTCTTCTTGATTTGCCAATGTGTCAAATTCCTTGTCACTCTTTGTCTTGAGCTCCTAAATGACTTGGACTTCTACAATCTATCTTCTAGATGTGATGATGATACCAAAGACCTTATAATTATACTTAGTATCTTAGCCTTGGTTTTCTTTTATTCTCTAGATGTGTTGACTAACCCTCTGTCTAAACTCCTCATCTTATATTAAGCATGTGGCATTGATCCTAGATGTTCTTCCCAATAAGTCCTTCAAGAGCTCCTCCATCCTAGTCACCAATTCTTTATCCTCCTCCAAAAGGATGATGACATTGTCACACCAGCTACTCAGTTCTAATATCATGTCTTCCATGACTCCCAAGAGGGAATTTAAGTGTTTCAACTTGATGATCTTGATGCCTTGGACTTGGTTGGTGTTATGGATATTGATCAATTAAACTACCTGATTTCTAGATCTTTGCCACTAAGTAATTAATGTATGTGCCTTTTGAAGCTTATAAGCCAAGATAATTGATCTATATTTCAAGGCCTTAAAACATTAAAAAATGTCCAAGAAGGACATATTTATCAATACTACTATATCTTCAAGGACTGAAAGTAGGACTTGGGCTTCCAAATATTGATTTTCCTTCTCGAAGTTGGTGATCTTGTATTTCATTCCTTGGACCCCTACCAAGGTTATTATTGGTCATGCCACCACTAAACTAGCCACATCCTCTTGATGGATGTGATGCTTCCCTACTACCAAACCTTGGATAGGAGTTAGGCCAACAAAAGTTTCCACTTTATGGAGTGTGAATTACTTAGTGCTAATGGTGGCATTCCTTGTTACTATTCTCTCAAACCCTGATGTATCTAGATTGAAATGCATTATGGCTACTAGTTTAGATAGTTTGGCTTATTCTAGGGTTTCAATCCTATCTCCACTTGATTCTCCTTAATCATTCATCCTCTTTCCAATTTTTCTTATAGCCTTAATAATTCTCCTCTCTTCTCTCTCCTTCATTATATCTTTGATCAAAGGTTTAATATTATCATGGGTGTCCATACCTAGAGTGTTGATGATTGCCCACGAATGAGAGTGGGATGGAACCTTTTGGAATTTCCCATATATGAACTAGTTTGGGATAATAGGTCCATATATTGGGAATTCATCACTGAATAAGTTCACGTCACTGGTGGGATGGGTCCATGTTACCTTTAGTCTTTTGGAGGACCTAGGAATAAGGGCCATCTTAACTTCTCTCTTCTTCTAAGTGATAGGGACCAATTCCAATGCCACTTATTTTCTATTTTCTTCCCCAACTATTTAGGATCCTTCAATTTGAGCCACCTTAGTTGTGGCTTCCTCAATCTCTTGATCAGATCCATAGACTTGTACAAATTCCTTCAAGTACTCATCCACCATATCATATATTTCCAAGGCAACCATATCAATGTGTTTTATTTGGTAAGATGGTCTTGGAGGTTCGCTTGATGATGAAGGGCTTTCATTTGTCATTTCTTCTAGTACTTTTTCACCTACTTCTTGAATTGGGAGTGTTGGAGATGGTGGTTATTCTAGAGGTGCACTTGAAGTGGAGGGAAATAAGTGATTTTTTAATGGGTTCATTTTCCATCTCTCTCAAGTTGGTTTCTCTTCCCTTTGAAATATATGCTCAAGATTGAAACCATGTTGTTTGCACCAATTAAGGACCTCCTTAAATTTTGTTGCTTTAGTATATAAATGGTTATAAGTACCAGCTATGTGTTCATATGTCACCTTGGTTAGTTATTTTGACTACAACTAAGGGACCACTTTATTATTTGGATGCCATTCCTTTAAGTCATATTTTTTAAATTAGAAAGCATATCTATTTTTGGACATGATGTCTAATTAATTCCAATCTTTGATCAAGTTTCTCCCAATAAAAAATGGGAAGGTATGTAGCATGTCCTTCCTCTTCTCTCTACAAGTGTTATCAACTCCATGTGAAATTTTGTACCCAATTTCTTATTCAACCAACTTAAGGGGAAAGTAAATAGGTAACCTAAATGGTTGGGTCTTGGTACCCTCAACTTGAAGGACAATGCAGTCTGGATAAATCCAAATGTTTCCCATGAGGTCAACATATCTTTTAACAAGAGGGTACACCCTAGGCATGGGATATCCTATGATGTTTTAGAATAGTATGGGATATATACAATCACAGATGAATTGCATATGATCCCTATACTTGAAGACATAAATCTTGGACTAATGATGTGAGATAGTGATTTTGCTATGGGAGGTCTAATTCTTAACACCAATAATATGGGTGGATGCCATCAATGAGTCCAATAGATAGGGTATTTTGGTGAAATGCTGAAGTGTCTTATTCTTAGTGACATTAAATTACCCTCCTAAGTGGATACTAATTAGCTCCCCACTACGTGGTGTTAGTTTTTATTCAACCATGAAATATACATAGGAAACCCACCTAGGGTCGACATAGGTGGTGGTGGCTACTCTAGAGGATCTATTAATTAAAGTCATAATGATTTTTATGCCCTCCCTAAATTATATAATGGGGATCCTACCATCATGATTTCTAGCTACATGAGCCCCTTGGATGAACCATGGTCTCAAAATGACATCTAAATTATGCTGGGTAGTCCACTCTTTTATGGAGGGGATGTCAATATGGGATTTGGGGAGTTTATAGTATCCTTCAAAGGCTACTAGGGCAATATAAGCAATCCTTATTCACTTTCCTTCATCAATAATCTAGTCATTATCAATCTTACAATTTGTAAAGGGTGCAAGGATGTCAATATAGGGTAGTACCTCTAGTTTGGTAGTAGCTTGATGAAGACCTATAATTTGAACTACAACCAAGTCATCAAACTTCCTTTTGGTAAATACCACCCTTTATTCACTAAAAGATAAAGTTACAACTCTTTAATGGAAAATAAAATATCTAACCAATTCTTCATTCCATTGGCCAATGCCCTTGTATATAACTAAATGTCCCTAAGGCATCTTCCTTCATGGTTTGTGGATAGATATAAGTTTGTCTGTTCATTACACTATTGCCTTTCCACTACCATGATCTTAATTGTCTTGGAATATGACAAGCCTTTATTCTCAAGATGATAATTCAACCTTGCTTGATGCATTTAGGTCCTCAATTAGTCAAGCTTTGAGGCTTTAAACTATTCTGGTAGGGATTCTAAGGTTTTAATGGTGAAGGTGATGACTTTCATAAATGTATTCATGCCTTAGATTTTATATATGGTGCCACTTATGAAAATATTATCTTTTTGGATGTACCATATCTTGAGATTGCCTTTTAGTGCTTACATGGTGCTTATGTGGACCTCCCTAAGCATGTTTCCATGGCATTTCATGGGAGTTTACTTTTTGATTAGCTATTTTTTGTAAATAAGTCCCTTTCATTTTTCTCCATTGGATCAAGATCCAAGGATGAATGTGAGCCTTTGATTAAGATCATAAAGGTCTAATGGGATTGGGTGTTTGAGTCATCAATGACCAAGTGATGTCAAGTGGCAAGCTCTAGATTCTTTAAGAAATGACTAGATGTTGTTTATCTAGATGTTGAGTCATCAAGCTCTGAAGTCTTGAGCTGAAAAGTTTACCTCCACTTCACATTGCTAGATTAGGATCCGTGGTCGAGTGAGAGCTATTGATCATGATTGGTGAGGTCAAAGTTAATTGGTTGATAGGTCAGCCATGTTTAAATTTTATGTTTTCATGAACGTCAAAGATGTTATTATGAATGTCAAATGATTGGAGTGTAGCTGTCAACTTTAAGCTCATAAGGTTCCTTTAGATGAATGAAAACATGCCACACATTATATTTTTGGTGCTCTCAGGACTTTGGGGTTAACATGGGCCATTGGATCAAGCTCGATGATGAAGCACAAACTATTGATCATGATCTATGAGATTCTAAACATGGGCTGTTGGATCCTGCAAGATGCATGAACATTAAACTAATTTATAATATACATAGGCATAGGTTATAGGATTAATTCTTATGTTAATAGTATTTAAAAACACTATGACCTATGTTTTAATGTGATAAGATTAATTTTTAATGTTTATAAAGTCCCCTTTTGGACTAAAGAAATTTTTTTGGATGAGGTTTATTGAAGGCCTCTCTAAATTCAAAGACATCCTCATGAACATCAAATTATGAGAGCAAGCTCTTCGAAATAAATGCCATATAAATTTTTGTAATGAGAGGTGTTTAGCATGTTTTTTTTATTAGGATGATATCATGCTGTTGGATTAAGATTATGTGTGGACATGAACCATTTATCTACATCCAAACTAAGACACAACATTAGGGCTTGACAAGTGGATTCAATCTAAATCTTTTAGGTTCCTTTAAGCATTACTCGTGTTGAACAAACACAAAGGCTCAGGGACATAAATTTTTAATGCATTTAGGGGAATTTAAAAGGGGAAAACCATAAAGGGAATTTAGTCATGATTTTAGACTTAGGGTCTTTTGAAAGGACAAATTCTTGCTAAATTTCTCAAGAAGATTTGAATTCAAATCCCTAGGGTTTCTTGATTTGGAATCCTTCCTACCTCCATGAAACCTGCACTTCGTTATTCAATATTTATCATCAATAAGGTTAGTTAATAAAGCATAATTAACTAGTCAAGGACCCATTCTCTTTCAGGTGGATGATATCCCAATTCATGAAATAAAAATACCATGCTAGGATATGAATACTTTGGAATATTAACAAGGGCCCCATTCATGCAAATCAGAAGAAATAAGACAAAAATAATGGGGGGATGTTGCTACCAATACATGGTGTTGTCATAATGGTAGTACGTATGTTAGTATGGTAGGCCTAAAGTGTGAGATATAAATGAAGAGGCCAATCATTGAAAGTTTCTCGAATGGTTTTTTATAAGATTTTGTTTAGTATTTTGTTAGTGGCCTCTATTTGGCCATTACATTGTAGATGGTAAGGTGTGGGAAATTTTAAATTTAGAACATAGTTATATTATGTCCTTATTTTTGAAATTTACACCATTATCAGAGATGATAGTATGGGGAAATCCAAAGTGGAAAATGATTTGGTTAAGGATAAATTTAGAAATAGTGGTTCCCATGATATTTAGAAGAGGTACGGCTTCTACCCATTTGGTAAAATATTCAAATATAGTAATGATAAAAATAGTACCATCTTGTGACTGAGGTAATTTACCAATGATATCTAATCCCCACATAAAGAATGTTTAAATAGAGTCCAAAATTTAGAGCTTAGATGGCAGTGAGTGGATTACACCATCATGGAGTTGGCAAGGATTACACTTTTGGAAAAATCAATAGTTTCCTTTTCTAAATTAGGCCAAAATTAACCTATACATAATCATTTTCAAGTTGTAGCATGTTCTTTATAGTGACCACTTCAAATTTCCCCATGTGAATGTTTGAGGAGAGTAGGAATCTATGATTGAATCACACATTAGAGTAGGTTACCTTCAACATTATGGTAATAAAGGGTGTTGTATCAAAAACATACTTAAAGGCTTACTTATGTATTCTAGTCTTTTCATGAGAATATATGTCTAGAGGGTAAGTTTGATGTTTAAGGAATTGGATGATGCTTTTGTACCAAGGGCTTTGGCTAATAGTTACAACCTCAATGTGATAAATGAGTAAATCATTTGGTTGGATAGAATAAGGTGATTTTATTATTGAATAAGAAACTATGAATCACTAAGTAATTTATGATGATGAAATAGAGATTGTAAGGAAGTAAACGAATCAACTATGGAATTTTGATCTCTTGGAATTGGCTCAATGGTTAAAGAAATAAACTCTTTGAATAAGTGTGGTAGATATTTGATGATATGAAATTATATTTTATTTTACATTAATGATCACCACTAACTTGGTGACAAATAATTTATGAGTCACCCAAAGCATGTAGATATGGGATATCTAAGTTGAGTGTTACTTTCATACCTAAGATTAGAGCTTCATATTTAGACATGTTATTAGTGACATAAAAGGTTCATATAAATTCCAAAGGGATGATCTTACCATATGGGTCCATTAGAAGATAACTTAACCTAGATCATTAAAGGCATTTGGTGCTATCAAAGTGGAGGGTTTAGGTGTCTTCTTTCAAATCAATGTTAATTTTAGGGATTTTTTTGGTAACTACTTTGGATTTATTAGTATCATGAATGATATTAGTATCTTCTTGATTATTTATTTATAAATCAATAGTGGAATTATGGAAATAATTCCTAAGAGAGATACTCTAGTTAAGACCTTTGCTATAAATAATGTTGTCATCAGGGAGATTATCTTGAAGGTGATTTGTAGCTGGTAAAGGTGCCACCACAAGTTGGTCAATGATGACTTGCCCTTTGATATAATTTTGTGTGGTAATTTGAAAGCCAAACTCCATTAAGAGGACCATCATTTGCCAATTCTATCTCTAGGTACGAATGCTTTAGAGAATAAATTATGAAGTGTATTGGAGTGGACAATGAAATAATTAGTCTTATAAAGCATATAGTGATGGATATTTTCATCTACAAAATAGATAGCAAGGCAATCATGTTATACTTTAGTATAAATTTTTTTGTAGTCAATAAGACCTTGACTAATGTAATAAATAGTATACTCTATACTAGTATCATCTTGTTTGGAAATAGTTAACCCAAATCATATGGGGGTAGAATAGGTATATAATATTAAGGTATGGTTGTTTGAAGGTGGTCAAATATTAGGAGGATGGAGCAAATATTCTTTCATGTTATCAAAATATTTTTGGCCTGAATATGTCCATTATAAAGCATTACCTCTATTTAGAAGGGAATCGATAGATTAGATATGATAAGCCACTTCTAACATGAATCTTCATATTTCCCAAGATTTTTAAGGTAAGTGCATATGTCCAAAATGGAGAAAATAATGGGTTGTTGAGTATTATCATGTATGTCAAAGGTGCATATTACATTAGGTTGATGTCAAAGGTGATTAAGCCTAGTTGGAATTATGTTAATGTGAAAAGGGGAATTGAGAGAGTGTTTTCATTAAAGTATGTTGTCATGAAATATACTTTAAAGTTAAGAGAGATAATTTTAAGGGAACTAATGTCTTATGTTTTCATGAAGGTATAGGTCATTGATGTCAAAGTTGCATAGGAAGCCTCATCATGAGCTTAGTCATGACATAAAGAGGTATGTGAATGAAAATTAAGTAAAACATGCATGTGAAGGTTTTTTGGTGATATTTGAGCATGAGATAAAATCATTTAATCATTCCTTATATTTTTAGGGTGAGCTTACAAGGGTACGACCTTCAGTCTAGGTCTATACCTAGACCTCTCTTAGAGCCTGCCTAGCCTAATGAGGCATGAAGATTAGATTTCAAGGTAATTATGCATATTATATAATATAAAAAGGTATTAAATGTTATTTTAATCATTATCACAAATTTTGAGGCCATGTTTTGGAGGAAATTGCATGAAACACTATTTTAGGCCTTCTAGAGTTCACAGAATGAGATCTCAAGACTCAATAAGCACTTTCAGATATTTTTTGGCATGTGTAAACTATACATGGTAAAATTATATATTAAGGAGAGATGGGGAAGGTTATTATCTAAGATTTTTAGGCAATGGTTTTGGATTTAAGGGAAAGTCCTTTATGAACAATCATTAACACCAAAACCTATGCTAAAGCTCCCCAAAACCTTAATAAGGACTTGATGTGAAATATTATATTCAAATAAGATCACAATGGAATAAAATTACTATAAAATATATTATCTGATGTATTAAAATCTCCCAGGTACCTTTAGGTGGTGGTGGTTAGTCAGATGAGAGAGAAAAATGCACGTATATAGGCTTGTTTGTCACGAAGTCATTATAGCTCTAAAAATTTGCATTGGTCAAGATAACCAAATGGATGGTAAAATTATTTATCATATTACATGACCATAATGGTTTATAGTTTTTTTAAAAATCTTTAATTATTCTAATTTTTTCATCTAGTTTAGTTAGTCATGGACATACCTAATGGTGTGAATAGTGAAAAACCCAGGTAGAGATGAAAAGATGGATTTGAGGGTCTAATAATGTCAGTTTGATGAAAAAAAGTGCAAAAAGATTTTATTTATTACCTTTAATTCATGTTAATTCTTGGAATAAGTTTTGGAGATTAGTGAATATGGTGAAAAATTGTTCACAAAATGTCCTGTCTGGTTCAGATAAGAATGCTTGATATAAGGTCAAGAAATTGGTTTGCAATACCAATATTTGGAATTTGAGCACATGATTTTTTTCATATAATAAATGTTTATATATATCATGGGACTATTTTCATGAATCAGGAGTAATGAAAAGTGTCTAAATAGGTGTTGGAGGTCTAAGTCACCATGACTAGTCTTTGAGGTAAATTGGCATTTCTGAGTGAGTAAGTTGCAAAGATGTTCTTAGGCCTTTATATACTAAGTGAAAGTATTCCAATTAATTGGTGATGAAAATGAGGTCATGGAGAACCTGTATAAACATTTCTTTTCATAATTAAATATCTTAAGGTTATTTTAAGCCTCATTTTTCAAGATAAATTTCTGAGGTATACAGGCCTAATAGGATAGTTTGTCCTAAAAGAGGTTTCATGGTATGAAAAAAAGATATAATTCTAACCAATAATGGATGATATTAGTAGAGGCATTATCCTAAGTTATTAAATGGTTTCTATTTGTTGAAGAAGGCCATCTGGGCCAAATAAAATTAATATTTGACACTCAGAACATGAGGCCTAAAAGAGAAATGAGGCTTAATTGAGTTGTTGTAGACCAAAAAGTGTTCCAAAGTTTGATTTAACCATGTTAATAAAGTGTTATAAGACAAATTTTATGGATTAAATAAGATTTTGAAGGTGTATGGTTGTCTAAGTGGTGTGTCACCATTAATACAATATATATACAAGGATGTTTAGGCCTCTTATGGGGTAAGTAATATGAAATATTGCTTGGAGATTAGAAGGAGATATTGAAATGAGACCATAAAATCTGAGAAGAGGTGTGTTGATAAAATTAATGAGGTGGATTAGTTGGTTCTGAATCACTTAGAGAGTTGGTGCTTCCTTGAAAGTGGGTACTTGCTAAAGCCTAGTTAAGTGGGTTCTTGACTTCATTGGGGTTGGTGATCCAAGTTGAATTGGTGGTTAACATAATTTGATCTTTTGTTTGATAGAAATTTAGTATAATTATAGATATCATAGTGGGTTTTCTTTACCTTGAGGATTTCCCACTCATATGTTTGTTTTCTTGTGTTATGCTCATGTGAATGACTCTTTATGCATTGTTATACATTTGTATTGCTTTGATGGTTCAAGGAATGTCAAAGTACATGTGATTGAAATTTTTAAAAACTAATTTACACCCCCCCCCCCTCCCCCCACCCGCCTCTCATTGATTTTTATTCCAACAATTGGTATCATAGCTTTATCCTTTGATGCATGTCTAACAGCTTAAAGGAGATCATAGAAGCAAAATTATGTCTAGTCACCATGTACAAGGATGTTTTAGGCTCCTCTATTTAGTGGGACTAACTATTCATTTTGGAGCATCATAATGAATACCTATCTAATGTCCTTAGACTATGATATATGTAAATTTATTATTGATGGATACACTCTACCCTTTACATTTTGAGGTATATTGCTCACATTAATAATTGTAAATAACATAATTATGGATATTAAGTTATCAGAGTCTTTTTAGTATATTATTGTTATGACTAAAGATAATATATGGAACTGATTTGTTTAGTTAGGTGGTTGATATCTCATACTATTATATGATATTTTGGTGGAGATTTGATCTCCTCTATTATAAGAAATAACTTTCATAAATAATTTGTATTTCTTATATGGTTTTGTAACAAAACAAATAATATAGTGAGCAACATTTTATTATGTTTTAAATTATTTCTATGTTCAGCTCTTTTTCCTTATGAATATATGAACTAGTACTATCATTTGGTATCAAACCAGGGGGATTTGTGTGATGGAAAGATTGCATTTTTAATAATTTCATGGGGCACATCATTCTATTATTTCCCCATTAATGAATGTCTTATACTAAATTTACGTATAGTTTTAAAGTAGCTTCATGGAAAGTATAGTGTTGTACACCCCTACACATACATTCTTTTTTAAGTCATTGATATTAATGCTTTGTTTACATATTAGATACTCTAACAGTCATTTTCCTATCATCTATTCAATCTAATTTTGAAGGTAGTCATGAAACATGTCAGAGATGTTTGGCAGAGGTTGAAGGCAAATATACAAATAGTTTTTCTAAATATATTGAATATATTTATCCATAATCATATTTGAGTTCTCTAATATATCCATATTCACTATGAGCTGGTAGATATTTTGCATGTTCCCAAGTAGATGTGAGTTAATTTTGAGAGCTTCTCTTTATTTTTTTATTTTTTTTGGGTCGCTCTTTTATTTGTGTTTGAGCATCTAATCCATTGGTGATTTTAACTTTTTAAATATGTTTGCATTAGATCAAATTCAAGATTTGAACCAACATTGATATCTTTTTGAGACCTATGCTAGTGGTGTTTTGAACTATGAGCCATATTCAACATTCACCATCCATGATCAAACCATCGATTGCTTTATGTCTAATTCATACATGCCACATTAAAAATCTTGATGAGCAATGATTCTATATGGTCTCTTTGTTCATCTCACTTTAAGTTAAGCCCATATTTTTCTTTATGAGATTGGTCAAATTTTGATTAGCATCTAGATTGGTCTTTAGTTTTAGTCTATTACTTAGCCATGAAGTTGAGAATCATGTCTCTATTTTTTTTAATCACACAAATATTTTTATTTGTTATGATTAATTAATAATCAAAAGGAAATAATGAAGACAAGTGGGAATAACTCCTAAGGTAATCAATTCTATCATGTGTTGTCTTTTATAAGCATAATTTATTAAGGTTATGCATTTCAATACAACCAAGGGGATCTTGGAAAAGTTGATGACCAACTGTGAAGGAGACACTAAAGTTAAGTTGGCAAAATTATAGACTCACTAAAGGTAGTTTGAAAGATTGAGAATGAATGAGGATGAAATCATTTCATCTTATCTATTAAGAGTAGATGAAGTGGTAAATTTCATCAGAGGTCTATGAGAGAAGTTGGATGAATTAATAGTGGTACAAAAAATATTAAGATCCCTAACATCTAAGTTTGATTTAAAGGTGTCTGTTATGGAGGAGATAAAAGAACTTAATATACTATAGATGGATGAGATTCATGGCATCTTGACTACTTCTAAAAAGAGAACAAGTGATGGAAGACATTATAATAATTAATCTACATTCAAAGCTAAGAAAAAGTCACAAGGTAAGAAGGCTAAGGATGATGTTGACATAGACATTAATGATGACAAGATAGAATCCCTATTTTTCATAAATCTAAGGAAATTATTAGGTAATTAAAAGGTCAAGTTTCAATTCAAATGATTTAACTATGATAATATTGGTCACTTTAATTCTAAAATTACTAACAAGAATAAGACTGAGCATGATGGCTAACATGATGAACATCATGGTGATGATTAGAAGGTTTATAAGCTTGACAAGAGTAAAAAGAGTTTCAGGAAGTATGAAGGTAATAAAGGGGCATTCAAGAACAAGAAAATTTTCTATATAAAATAACATAATAGACAATTTGATGTAAGTGACAATAGTACATCTAATAGTGATGATGACAGTAATGACCATAATAGTAATGAAATATTATTAATTATTATATAAATAGGCAATGAGGGTTGCTCAAAAGGAAAACTACTTATGAATTATTAAGAATTAGATGAAGAGGAGGCTGAAGTGAACCTTGAGGTAGAATTGGTGAGTTCCCTATAGGATTTGAAGTTTTAAAGAAGGAATAATAAAAAACTAAGATCATTGGTTAAGAGTTATGAAAATCAAATCAATCTCTTTGAAGATAGACTAAGAAACAACACCAATGAACATGAGGAGATCATAAACTAGTTCAAAACTCAGATTGACATCTTCAATGCAAGTATTCATGCTATGGAGGAATAATGCATTAATTTTGGAGTTGAAATGGAGTCCTTAAAGGTAGAATTGGATCAAGAAATAGTCAAGTTGAAGACCCATCATAAATTTGTAAAAAGTATTAAATTTCTTGGTGATATTTTGAGTATTCAAATGTCCCCACATCACAATATATGTCTTGGGTTTAAATAATACCAAAAAGAGAACATGAAAATTCAGACCTCAAAGACCTATTTAGAAGCTCTCAAATTTGAGACTCAAGTTGATCATCAACAAGTCAAGAAGAAATTGAATCCTTCAAGAGACAACAAAGGTATAGGTGTATCATTCAAGATCAAATAGACAAGATATGTAAATTCACTCAATGGTTATTTTTTCTCATGTAATTAGTATGTACATAAAGCTATGGATTGTAAACACTATGCAAGAATCAATTCCTAATGGAGGAATAGGGTGAGTGTCTATTTAAAAATTACAAGAATAATACTATGTTATAATTGTGATAAAAGAAGACATATTATAAGGGATTTTAAGATGAGTCATATGAGGAAAGTCAATCAAGACAAAAAGATATAAATTCATAACATTGAGAAGTCGATCAATACATTAGACCCTTTGGACAAGGTGAAAGAGGAGCAAAAGACTAAAGATGAAGAATCTATGGTAGCTTAGATTGCCTTTCACATTCAAAATGAATGAATGAAATGGTATATAGATAGTGTTTATTAAATCCATATGACAAGATACAAAATAAAATTCATATCATTGAAGGAGAATGATATAGGAATAGTGAGATTTAGAGATAACACTACTACTAATATAGTTGGAAAGGGTATCTTTTGTGTGGATAATTAGAAAACTAATATAGAGAATGTGTTGTATGTGGAAGGTTTAAAGCATAACCTGATTAGTGTAATTCAAATGTGTAATCAAGGACACACACTAGCCTTTTATGATAGAGGGTATGATATAAGGAGAGCCAAATTAGAAAGGATAATTGTAAATGCTAATAGGACTGAGAATAATCTATATGTCTTGAATGAGATAAAGAAGGAAACATACTTTATGACCAAGATGGATGAAATTTGGCTATGGTATAGAATATTAGGCCACCTAAACTTTTATAATATGGTCAAGATAAGCACTAATAAGTCTTTTAAAAACATGCCTAAGGTCACCAAACTAAGAACCATAATTTACAAGGCATGTCAACATGGTAAGAAGACTAGAAGAAGGTTCAAGTCTAAATAATACTTTACTATAAAGCCTTTGAATGTAATAAATAGTGATATATTTGGACCTAAAAGAATATAAAGTACTCAAGTAGATAACTACTTCATAAAACTCATATATGACTACACAAGAATGACTTGGGTAATATTCTTGAAATAAAATTCAAAATATCTTAACAAGTTTGAGGCATTTAATGCTCTTGTTGAGATTGAGAAGAATGGGTAGATCAAGTGCCTAAGATCTAATAAAAGAGGAGAATTTTAGTCTAATGAGTTTGATTATTTCTATGAATTTAATAGAATAAGTAGATAGTTCTCAACAACTAAGACACCTGAGTAGAATGGTGTAGTGGAAAGAAAGAGTGGAACAGTTCAAGAGATGGTAAGAATATGCTAAATGAGTCAAGTATAGCTAATGGATACTAGATAGAGGTAGTGAGCACTATAGTATACATCTTGAATAGAGGATAGATAGGGTCTAGTGAAAATAAGATATCTTATGAATTGTGAAAAGGAAAACCTACTAATTTGGAGCACTTAAGAGTGTTTGGGAGTAAATGTTTCATCAAAACAAATGAGGAAGACTTAGGTAAGTTTGATTATAGGTATAATAAAGGTATATTATTGGGATATTCATTAGTGATCTTACCCTATAGATTATATAAGAAGAGGTTTTATAAGAATGTGGAAAACACCAATATAAAGGTTGATGAGACAATTAAATCACACTCACAATCAAAGGATGCATCATATAATTTGGACTTGAAGAATGAAGAGGAAACAATAGAGATTGATGAGTAATAATAAGAAGTTGAGGAAAGACAATAATCAAAAGGATCATCAAGATAGATTCAAAGAGATCATCCTGAATCATAAATCATTGGCAATAAGGATATAAGTATGCAATAAGGAGAAGATTGGTAAGTAGCCAAAATCAAGAAAATGTTACTCTATTGTCTAATATTTAACCTAAAAACCTTGTATAAGTAATAAAATACAAGTTTTTTTATAGGTGATATTAATGAGGAGTTAGACCAAATAGAGATAAATGAGAATTGAGAACTAATTCCTAGGCCTAAAGACAAGAATGTCATTGGCACAATATGGGTGTGTAGAAAGAAGTTGAATTAAGATGGAGAAGTCAATAGGAATAAGGATAGATTGGTATGAAAGGGATATACATAAGTTAAAGGAATATAATTTTAGGAGGCCTTTACACTAGTAGCAAGATTAGAGGCCATCAAATTATTTATAGCATATGTAGGATTCAAAGGGTTCAAGGTGTACCAGATTGATGTCAAATCTACCTTTTTGCATGGAAACTTGGAAGAAGAGGTATACATATATCAACCTAAGTTTTTTTCCCTATGAAGTAACAAGGACTATATTTTTAGATTGAAAAAGGATATTTGTGTTCTAAAGCAAGATCCTAGAGATTGGCATGCTAGATGGGATAAGTATTTGTTGGACCAAGGATTCAAAATATGAGTTTTCAGATAGTAATCTATACAAAAAGATAGAAGATGAACATCAACTAATTATATTTGTCTATGTGTATGACATCATATTTGATGGAAGAATTAAGAACATGACTAAGGCCTTTGTAGATGTGAAGAAGAAGGAGTTTGATATGCCCATGATGGGAAAACTATCATTCTTTCTTGGGTTTCAAATCATTCAATCTGAAAGATTTATATTCATTTCAAAATCCAAGTACATAAGAGAGATGTTGAATAAATTTGAGATTGAAGGTTACAAGTAGTTAGCACACCTATGATTAGAAGGTGTGATTTAAGTAAGGAAGATGAATCTGTATGTGTCAATCAAATGTTATACATGTCAATTATTAGAAGTTTATTGTACACTGCTACCTCTAAACTTGGCATACTGTAAGTAGTAGGTCTTGTGGGAAGATTTCAAGTAAACCCAAATTAAAATCATTTTCAAGTAGTAAAAAAGATACTTAGGTATCTCTAAGGGAATATGGAGTTTAGATTGTGGTATCCAAGGATCAAGGAGTTCAATCTGATAGCCTATATAGATACTAACTGGGTAAGAAGTCTAGATGATAGGAAGAGCACTAATGGAGGAGCTTTCTTCTTAGGTGACTTCCTGGTTTCATGGATAAGAAATAAATAATAATTAGTGACATTATCCATTTGTGAGGCTAAGTAAATTGTATTAGCTTCATTTTTCACTTAGGTCCTATGGATGAGAGACCTTAAAATACTACAAGGTGGAATATGATAGTCCTAACCATATCTATTTTGATAATATAAGTCCTATACACATCTCAAAGAACCATATCATGCATTAAAGGACTAAGCACATTCCTATCAAGTATAATTTCCTAACATAATAGGTAAGTGAACAAAGTGTCAAAATTTAAATGTTTCTCCATAGGATCAGATTGTAGACATTTTGACGAAGCCACTTCCAAAGGAAACATTTAAGCACCTAAGATAGGAATTGGTGTAATTCCTTCCACTAGTAGTCACTAAGGAATTTAAGTGCTTAGTGGGAGCTAATGAGGTGTTTCATTAGCTCCAAGAGAAGGTTAGCAGTGCCAAAAAGTTATGCATGGAGATATGGGAGCATGTTTTTATGATGACTCATAAACTTATAGTCCTTCGTGTTGAGTGTTTTGGTTTCAAGGAGTGTGATACAAGAAGTTGCAAGCATTTATTTGTCATTTATGTCAATGGGGGATAAATTTAAAAATAAGGTAAAATTTTCTTATTGAGATAAGTTTTATAAGAGTGGTTTCCATCAATGACAAAGGGGGAGATTGTTGAGTATTGTCATTCATGTCAAAAGTGCATCTTGCATGAAGTTGATGTCAAAGGTGACTAAGCCTAATTGGCAATGTGTTGATGTGAGAAGGGGCATTAAGACAGTGTTGTAATTAAAGGATGTTATCATGAAAGATAATTTTATGTAAAGAGAGAGAATTTGAAGGGAACTAATTCCTTATGTTTTCATGAAGGTATAAATCATTGATGTCAAAGTTTCATAGGAACCCTAGTCATGAGCCTAGTCATGACATGAAGAGGTATCTGCATGAAAATGAATGAAAATAAACATGTGAAGGTTTTTTGTCACTATTTTAGAATTATTTAAAATCATTTAAAAATTCATGAGATTTTCAAGGTGAGATTATAGGGTAGGACATTCAATCTAAGTCTACATCTATACCTCTCATAAACCCTACCTATCCTAATGAGGCATGAAGATTAGATTTCAAGGAAATTATGTATATGAGAGAATTGATATAGGTAAGATATGTTTTTTTAATAATTTTCACAAATTTTGAGGCCATATATTGAATTAAATTTCATGAAACACTATTTTAAGCCTTCTTGAATTCATAGAATGAGGTATCAAGACTCGAGAAGCACTTTCAGACATGTTTTGTCATATGTAAATTCTACATAGGAACCTAAGATTCTAATGAGATATGGTTAAGGGTCATATATAATATCTCTAGGCATTGGTTTTTTATTTAAGGGACAATCCTTTATGAATAATCATTAACACAAAAACCTATGTTAACCTCCCTAAAACCCCAATAAGGACCTAATGTGAAATATATTATTCAAATTATCTTAGAATGGACTCACATGACTATAAAATATATTGAATAATGTATTAAAATATCCTAATTACCTTCAAGGGGTGCTTGTTAGTTAGATGAGAGAGAAAAAATACAAATACATGCTTATTTATCAAGAAGTTGTTGTATCTCTCAAAATCTACATTGGTCAAGAAAATAAAATGGATGGTAGAATTATTTATAAATCATAATACATGACCATGATAGTTTTTTTATATTTTCTACTCTTCAAGTATGTTAAATTGGTCATCCAAGTTAGCTAGTCATAGATAGACCTAATGGTGTGAATAGTGAAAAACCTAGGCAAAGATGAGAAGATGGATTTGAGGGTCTGAGAAAGTAAGATTGGTTCAAAAAAGTGCATGAAGAGTTTATTCATGAATTTTAATTCATTTTCATTATTGTAATAAATTTTTAAGGTCAATTAATATGGTGAAAATTTGTTCACAAAATGACCTATCTGGTATAGATAAGACTGTGTGATATAAGGTCAATAAATTGGTATAAAAGAACAATATTTAGCATTAGAATATATGAATTTTTCATATAATAATTATATATATATATATATATATATATATATATATATATAATATTCCCATTTAAATTCATCATGAGTCATTAAAATTTTCTACATAGGTGTTGGAAGTCTAAGTCACCATGACTTTTCTTTGAGGTAAATTGACAGTTCTAAGTAAGTGAGTTGCAAAGATGGTTTTAAGCCTTTATCTCCTAAGTGAAAATGTCCAAGAATTTTTTGATGACCTTGAGGTCATGGATAAATTTTATAAATGTTTTTTTGTCATAATTCAATAGCTTAATGTTTTTTTAATGCTCATTTTACAAGACAAACTTTTGAGGTATACAGGCCTAATATGACAGTTTGTCCTAAAAGACATTTCACGGTATGAAATAAAGATACATAGATAACCAAGCATGGATGAGTTTATTAGAGTTATTTTTATAAGTTATTTAATGGTTTTTAATTTTTTTATAAGTCCATTTGGCCCTAACAAAATCAATCTTTGATGCTAAGAAGATATACCTAATGCAAGTAGGTCTCCATAAGGCCTAAAAGAGAAATGAGGCCTAATTGAGTTGTTGTAAACCAAAAAGGGGTAAAAATTTCATTTTAACCATGTTAAAAAAGTTTTTTAATACCTAATATATGTTCAACCTAAGAGGTTGAATGTGATGTCTAACTAAATGGTGTGTAACCATGAGTATAGTATATATAATAGGTAGTTTAGGCCTATTGTGGGGTAAGTAATTGAAGTGAATGAAATATTTTCTAAAGAGAGTAGAAAGAGGATTTGAAATGAGATGATAATAATATAGTATAGGTTTGGTGATAAATTTTATGAGCTAGCTAAGTTGGTTCTGAGTCACTTAGGGAGTCGATGCTTCCTTGTAAGTGGGTACTTGCTAAAGCCTAGTCAAGTCGGTACTTGACTTCATTGGGGTTGTTGATCCAAGTTGAGTTGGTGCTCAATATAATTTGATATATTTTTTTAGTACTATAGTATATTTGTAGAGATCATAGTTGGTTTTCTTCCACTTGATGCTTTCCCACTCATATGTTTTTTTCCTTGTGTTATGCTCATCTAAATGACTCTTTATGCATTGATATAACTTTGTATTGATTTGATGGTTTAAAGAATGTCAAATTACATGTGATTTAAATTTTTAAACACTAATTCAAATTTACACTCTCATTTATTATTATTAAAACATTGGTATGTTGACAATAGCATTGATTTTGGCTAGGTCAATGTTAATTCCTTGAAGAGAGGCTAGAAACCTTAAAATTTTACTAGGTGTGACTCTAAATACACATTTTTAAAGGTTATGTATAACTTTATATTTCATTAGTCAATAAAAAATTATATCTAGATTAGTGAGGTGCATTTTTCAACTCTTAGATTTGATGAGGTCATCGACAAAGGTTTCCACTATCTTATGTATCAGATCATGGAAAATGTGGGTCATTGCATGTTGATAGGTGGCTCTAGGATTTTTAAGACAAAAATGTATTTTGACATAATAATAGGTGCCCCATTATATTGATCTTTAGGGTCTATGTGAATTTGATTATAGTCTAAAAAATATCCATAAGTGATAACATTTCATATCCAATGGTGGAATCTATGATAACATATATTGAAGGTAATATGAAGTTATATTTTAGACACCTAAGGTTAAGATTATGAAATTCAATTCATATACTAAAGACAATTGTGATGTTTTTATGCATGGAAACAATGTTTGATTCCCATTTGAAATAGTCAATACATTTGATAAATTTGACATCCAAAAGTTTAATAATTTCTTTATGACATAATGTAGAAATTTTGGGTGGAAATATCCATTGTTTTTGTATAATGTATTTTACATCTATGTAGGTGATGATGTTATATACAATGAGACTAGAATCAATACCTGACATATATTCATATGACCAAGTAAATTTTTCACAGTACTTATCACAAAATAATCTAAAGTTATCATGCTTTGTTGGTGTGAGTTATTTAGAGATAGTGATGGGTCTAGGACATGATGATATACTATATTTGATTCTTGTTGTTTCTTTAATGAGCATAACATTTCCATATTGGAAATGATATGGAGAATGAGGAAGATAAGAAATAGGATTTGTTTTAGGATCCACACTAGCAATGAAATTATTAAAACATGGAGATTTTCATTTGAATATTCCATGTTTATGATGTTATCATGGAAGCTAAGGTTCTCTAGCATGGAGTAACTCAAGTATGGTGTCATCACTAGGGAATGTGAGTAAGGGTCCATAGTATTCAACATAAACTTTAAGATTAATGAATTTATTACCATTATGATTGTATTTAAAATATCTTTTTTTTACATCTATAGATTTAACATTTAAGGTAATCTCTGGTGTAGGTGGGATTGTAGGTTGAGGTTGAGTACAGTCAATAAGATTGGTAACAGGTGTGTTAGATTGTGTTGCAAATGGATTTTTAGTTTAATGGATGCGAGTAACCTCAATGGTATCTATAATATCATGAGAAGGAAAATATTTTGGTATATTGGTTGGTGTGTATAAGGTATAGTTGGTTTAGACATTTTTGAATGTTCTAGAGTTGAGATTTGTTCAATTACCCATGCAGTATCTATAAGTGGAAGATTAATGGGATATGCATGAATTTTTATGTTTATAATTCACTATCAATTTATATATGAATGACACAAACATCACGGTTGAAGCCATGTATTTTGGATAATGTTTTTTAATAGTGTTGTACATCTAAGTCTTATGATTGATCTTGAGCCATGATATAACAATCATCATAGGTGTGGGAAATAGTACATGTATTTATCTCTAATGGATAATTATAAGGGGATACACCTAGATCACTAATTTTTTGGGTGACATTTTTAAAGGATATTTAAATAATCCTACCATTACATACTCATTACGTGTGAAGTCATCTTCTATGTAAGAGGCTTTATGTGTATTACATGGAGGAATTTAAATTATCTCATCAACTAAAGATATGGTATGATCATGTAGAATCAAAGAGTGATGATGCCACTTTGAAATGTAAGGAGGTAATTTAGTGGTGTTACAAATGTTTTGTGGGTCATTTGGTTCACCATCCTCAAAATTGGTAAGAGTGAACTATAAAGATGGATTCATGTTAAAAAATTCAAGTAGAGGTCGATGTTAATGCATTGAATGGTTAGAATCTGATATTGAGATTTGGGGTTGGGTATTTGGATACTTCATGAATTATAATAAGCCTCATAATCATAAAATTTTCTATTATGGAATAATTTAATACATTGAATACCCGAGGAAGCAATATCCCTCATATCATGTGTCCATGGGTGACCTAGGAGTATATTTTAAGAAAGTGGTAAATCAAGGACCATGAGATTTGTACGTATGGTCTTGGGTCTAATAGTGAGGGGGAGCCAAATACAACCAACTTGTTTTTGATTTGTCTTATCAAATCTTTGACATGCGAGATGAGTTTATTTAAGGTGATCTTTGGTATACCAAAGTTGTTAAACTAATCAAAAGGAGGTGAAATTAATTCTTGACCCTTCATCTACTAAGCCCTTTCAAATAAGGGTGGTACTAGTTACAATTTTAATTAAAATAGGTGGATCGTTGACTCAAAAAATAATTACATCATTAATAATATATTATTTAATTAATTTTATGGAAGGTTTGGAATAATTAAAAATAGTTTAGATAGTATGTACTTATGTTGGTGAAGGGTATTAAGGAGGTTTTAACACTTAAAGGGATGGTGGCTATTCAATGTCTTATAATTTTTACATTAATATTTTTTGGTGATATGGAAAATTATGAAATAACTACATGAGGGGGTTTTTACAAGGTATTTAATTGAGATCTTCCAAGAAATTTTAATGAGATTTAGAAGATGAAGAACCAACATGAGTCTTGGGAGTTAAATTTTTTTTTTGTAAGAATCGAATTACTTTAAGTTTCTAATTGTGGGAACATTTATTGATTTGTTTTAAAAGGTATGGTAATGGTATTTGTGGTGTATTTGAGAAGTTGTTATTCAAGGGATGGTTTTTTTGGCTTTGTGATAGGATATTAATGGTAGGTTTGCATCTATAATTGAGTTTGGCTACATTTACATATTGATAATTGGTATAATATTGGTCATAAGCAGCGTCAATTACACATATATATTTGTTTTAGTGTTTTGGGTTAGAAGTAGAAAAGGTTTTTGGAGGTTTAGATGATGAACGTTTGGTAACTTGTTTATTTTGGAGGGTTTGACATAATCATGATGATTTATTTTGATCATATCAACATGGTTGAATGCATCTCGTAACATGAAAGAAACAAAAAAATTGGTGAGCCCATGACATGTTTCATGGAAATGACCCACGTCAACATGAAACCAACAAAATTTATTAGGATCCTACCATGTAGGTGGATTTTTAGTGTAGGTGAAAGGTTTATAAGGGGCTTATAATTGCCTCATTTGTTGAACTATTAATGGTGCATGGGAAGCTTGGGGTTTATCCACTTTAAATACTCCTATTTTGGTTTGAGGAGGATTTATATTAATCACATTGGTGTAGTTTTGGAAAGATACTTTGATGGATTTAAGGTTGATCTCAAACTATTTCATAAGAAATTCTTGTCTTCTAGCTTGATCAATTGCATTGTTTAGAGTTTTGGGAGAAAAATTTCAAACCTTATATTGAATGGAAGGTATTAATGTGGTTATGAATAGTTTAAATAAGTTATCATCATTCATGTTATGATCAAATTTATGAGACAAACATTTACATCGTTTAATGAAATCATGAGCTGATATAGAAGGGGATTGTTTAGCATTGATAAAATGGCCAAGACAATCTTTAGGAAGATCATTGTGTTAAAATTATTTTACTATAGGAATGATTAAATCCTTGAGTTTCCATATACAATGTTGAGGGAGTTGATTATACCATTCTAATACATCTCCTGTGAATTTTTTGACTAGAAGTTTGGTAGTAGAAAATGTATTTGTTTGAATCCATTCTTTTTAAAGATTACTAAAGGCTTTGAAGAAATATGAAAGCTCTTTATTCCCAACATATTTAATAGTTGGAGAGATATTTATAGTATCAATATAAATAATGAATGGGGATAAAGGTTTATTTTGAATATTTTGGATCATCATGTTGTGCATAGAGGATTGGGGAATGATATTTCCCATGGCATCTCTGAGAGGTGGAGGAATACAATTTTGGTTATTTTGAGGTAAGACAATAGGAGGTTGATTATCCATGTTTAATAAGTGATGTTACATTTGCATCTTTTTAAAAGTATTAGGTGTTTGCATGGTATTTATTTGTTGAACTATTTGTGTAAGAATTTGAGTGGCGTCATTTGGTGGATTGGGGTTATTAGTGTTTAAAGGTGGAATGTTAAGATTGGTAGGAGGAACATTCCCTAGATTGGTATTAGGGTATGGGTTTTTGGGTAGAGTATTATTAGGTGTCAAATTGTTAGTGTTTAAAATATTTCCTATAGTGTTATTTGTTAATCTTATGTCAATTGCCTCTATAATGTGATAAGGTGATTTCGAGAGATAATTGTCTTGAGTAGTGTTAAATGGATATGATCCATTAATGTCATTATATGGGTTAATTTGGACTGTATTGTAGTCCAAAGATTAAGGGTGAGATAAGGTACATCAGGAGTGATTATCATCTTAGGTAACAAAGGTAAGAAGGAAATAACACCCCATATATCATCTAAATAGATTAAGGTTGTCCAAAAAGATTACAATAGGAGATTTCATGATGTTTGGAATGAGAATATAAGACCAAAGAGAAAAGGTGAAAAATAGGATCAAATTCAACTAGATATAGAAAAGGATTGGCTCAACAAGATCTTAAATTAAATAATTTAATCAACCAAGAGGTATAGAGATGAATGGTTTGATTGAGTTTGGAAGAAAGACCAGGAAAAGACATAGTAAAATTAGTCGACTTTGTTCTATGGGGAAAAATTAAAGACCAGCCTATGAGAGACTAGGTTGAATAAAATTATTGCATTTTATAGGAGGGAAAACAAACTAAACTGTGAGGGATAGGGTTAAATAGAATGATTGTTTTCTATGGAAGGGAAAAATTGTATAAAACATAGTTAATTGGGTTGAATATGTTTTGAGGGTAGAGATAGGTTTTGATAGATATGTCTCTAGATGATATAGTGTTATTTTGTATAATAAATAAATAAACACATAACCAACTACATTGAACCAGTTGATGTAGTTACGTCACACGACATAAACATTGTACCAATACTAGCCAATACAATATTTACAATACAACATATAATTATAAAAAAGTAGTCAATAAAAATAGAAATGCTAATCTATGTGATCATTCTTGAATGTTTTAAATTATAATTTTAGAAATAAATGTGATTAGGAGTTGTTTTTATAAATTAAATATAAATGAAATATAAATATAGTTTCAGTTTGTTAAGAATTAAAGGTGTATTTATTGGTGATGGTATTGGCTTGGTATTGGGACCTACCCCCTCACTTCACAATCCCTTAGTCATAAGGGTGCCATGTGCTTTGATAATATATACCATCAACTATGTATTTATACTTAGTTAGAAAACTAAGTTAGTTTCACCCTTGGTGGTGAAATCCAAGTAGGTAAACCTTGGATATAATTTGTTTAATTTTTTGGTATATTATGTGGTTTCGAAGTGTGTGAATAAAAGAAAAAGAAGTGTGAAAAATTTGATAAATTAAACCTTCTTATTTAGTCTATGTGTTACTCTAAGAAATTATCAAAATGAAATATTATTTAATTACTATAAATATAAGTTAATTCCTTTGCTTGAAGAGTGTAGTATCAATTCAGTTGACTAAGTATACAAATAATATAGAACATAATCTTTTGGGCTAATTTTATCTTTTGAATCAAGTGTTAAATAAACATAGTCTAATAAACCAACTAAGTCTTCGAGATAAGAAGAAACTACAAAACTGAGTTGATCCATTCAAATGAGTTTATTGTAGGGTTACAATTTTATAGATTAAAAAGTGTGAAAAATAGTATTTAAATGAAGGAAAATAAATGATTGAGTTGTTGAGAATAAAATCGATGATTTTTTAATTTGGTAGGTTAAAATGGGTTGAAGGGATCCAAACCCTTACAAAAGAGAGAGAGAAAAGAAATGAGTGACAACAAACAAGAAACCAAATGGGATAAGGGTAAACAACCTAAAAATTAGCCTAACTACCACTAAACATCAGCCAAAAACTAGATGAGGGCACAAAAAAGATCCAACCCAAACAAATGGGAATAGCTAGAGTTATTCTGACTCAGATTAGGTGATCAATTACTTGGCTATTGTATTATATTTCTTATGACATTTTCCTCTGGTGTGGCTATTGATAAATTTCTCCTCCACTTTTTTTGGCTTCTTCCATTTGAGGTTTGCATGAGGGGAATCCTTAATGATATCCTTAGCAATCCATATGTGCTCTTCCCCAATGTCCTTCTAGAAAGAGTCTTCGACAAAGTTGTGGGTCTTTGGGGTCCTGTGATCATCCATAACAAACTTGTTAAAACTAAAAAAATTACTTAATCTCTTGAATTCCTCTAAAAATTTTCCATAGATGAGATTTTGGATCATGATTTTCATATGTATTTTTAGGAGGGAGTCTTCAACACCCTTCTTATCATTAGCCCCTAGGGAAATTTTGCATTTAGATGTGAAAGGACTTCCAAGATTGAATTTATCATTCTAAACCTAGGTGCTAGAATCCCCCAACTATCTTCCTTGATCCTCCTCTTCAGAAGCTGAGGAATGAGTGCCCTCCACCTCCAAATCCTCCTTATCATTATTGATATCAATAGCCTTATAAATGTGCTTGGACTAGATCTATTACCCCTTTTAACCATAAAAAAATGAGGCCCTAGTAGATAAGATCCACAATAGGGTTCTTCTTGAAATTTAAAACTAAAACCTCCAGAGATTACAATAAAAAAGTAGATACTGATGAGATTCCCTTTGAAGTGGTTTAAAAGTAAGAAGTGATGAAAATAGAGAATGGTGTGTTTACCTTCCAATGTTATGTACCACATTATTTAGAGACATACCTTCAACTAGTTCCTTGGTAAATCTATGTGCATGTAGCCTTTATTGGACAGAGGTTTTGGCCTATATTTCTCCTTCTCTTTCTTGAATAAAATTTGCATGAGCTCCTCCTTGTGATGCTCGTCTTTAAATGCCTTCACTTTGTGGAATTCCATTCTAGTTGTCTTCCTAATTAACTCCTTAGTTATTTAAATCTTTATCCCATGTGTTCTCATCTCAAGATCATTCCAACTATGGTCAAAATCCCTTGAAAGTGATGTGTCATACCCCACCATCATTTCCATGAATGAGGCTAGTCCCCCTTTAACTAATTTCTACTAGACGTGATCATTTTTCTTTATGTTGGAATAAGAAATTAGTTCAAAATGATCTCTATCACCACCCATATTCACTTTAGTTTGTTATAATTTTTATATGTGCTCTAATAAGATCCAAATGGTATTAAAAAATAGACACAAGTGGAAGAATGATTAGTCACAAGATGGGTGAGAGGGAATGATGACTGCCCCTCATGCCATGCTTTAGAATAGATGGCTTTACACATGTCAAAATCTATTTTCATACCCCAAAATATGGTTTTAAAATAATTTATCATTATGAATTTAAATGGCAAGTCTCTTTTCCTTCTCAACAATTTAGATGATGTCATTTAAAAATTTACCATCATGTCAAGTGATGTAATCAATTCTACGAACCCCTATATTTGCAATTAAATTAGCACTCTTGTGTCCTTATCTATAAAAATTATAAAAAAAAAAACCTTTGAAATGGTTGAGAAGGGATTTATAATCACTGATGATTCTTGAAATGTTCTAAGAAGATGGGGATAGGCCCTTAAGGTAATTAATCATATTCATTGAGTTCCCTTGTATATAAATAAATTGAGAACCAAGTTCAAACACCTCTTCAATGCCCCATAGGGCTATCAAAGCTTCCATAATGTGGTTGGTTTGAATACCAAGAGGCCCTATATAAGCCACTTTGATATTTCTTGAATAATCCTTGATCAATCCCCCCACCTTAGCTGGGCCAGGATTCTCCTTTACCACTCCATCAAAATTTTATTTGAACCACTAAGGAATGGGGGGAGACCATTTTACTAGATATCTATCCACCCCTTTAGCTTCGGATTTTCTTGGGATGACCAAATTAAGATGTTTCAAAGTTAAAGAGGAAAGAAGGGATCTAGGTTGGTCCAAGGTGTGAGCAGAGATTGACCAGTTTTCCTACATGAAGGCCTTGATCCTTTTGAATGTATACTCAAGATGAGGTTGAAGGCCCTCAAATATGTAAGCATTCCTATCTTTCTAGATGACCTAGAAGATATGGGGTAGGGTCAGATTCCACCAGTGAGTTAATGAAAGTTATTCTCAAGGTGGTTTTCATTGGGTTATTAACTCCATAAAATATCCTGGGAAAATAAATGAAAAATTGGATTCACTAAAGAATATCTAAAATATAGTCAACCCAAATTGGCAAAAAAGGAAAATATGTTCTAATTTTTTTACTACATGTTTGTAAAGAGAGCATCTATTGGGGATGGTTAATCCTTTTTTAATTAGATTGTCCACTATTAAGATCTTATTTCAAGTAACCAACTAGAAAAAAAACATTGATTTTAGGGATTATTTTTTTATACAAAGAGATTTCCAATTGAAATCTTCCTCATCCAAATTCCAAAAAGAAAATAATCTTGATTTCATCAAGTAAATCCTACTAGAATTATGTTTCCAAACAAGTTTATCTTCTCTAGGTGCTCGATTGATATGAATGTGTTAGATGAATTCATTTAGAGTTTGGAGTAGAAAGGTTTGGTGTTAATATTGTCCAAGTTTGGACAATTTTTTCCATCACTTTCACCCATTTCTAATTTCCTTATAATCCCTTACTTTAATCCCATATTTATTTTTGAAAAAAGCTATCAAATTAGGATCTTGGATAGTGGATTCTAGTATGATTAAAATCCATGAATCACTCTATAAATCCACCCTATTGCCTCTTACAAAATTTAATTTGAGTATGTTGTTAAGGAGATTATTGCCCATGTACAGTGATTTTTAGATGATGAAACCATTAACAACACTTGGGTCCACTAAAAAATGGAAGCCTTCGTCTGAGGAGAGGTATTTGGCCTTAATGATTCTGGTCCACTAGTTTTCCTCTATAAGCACTCTCTAGCCTTGTTTTACCAAGAGAACTTGGTTCATGGTTGAAACCCTTCTCAATCTCAAACCACCTAAGGAAATTAGATGGAAAACATTATCCCAAGAAATGAGTAGAAATTTAAATCTATTCTCTGAACCTCTCCAAAGAAAAGTTTTCTAGATGCTCTCCACCTTGTTAGCAACAAATTTTAGAATGGTAAAAATGGACATGAAATAAATTGGTATGATATGAAGGCAGTTATTTAGGAGTTGGACTTTACCAGCTTGAGTTAGGATATTCCCTTTCCAACCAGACAACTTCTTCTAAATCCTATCAATGAGAGGCATCTAAAAAGATTCTTAATTTGTTATTTTTATACTATGTTGTCCAGATGAATATATTTCACTTACAAGCAAATTCAACTAGGTCAAATTAGTCTATAAACTTATATAAAAAGAAGTGAAGTAATTCAATCAGATTGATCCATTTACCTATGGTTTAAGATGACCCACACAAATCAAAATAGTGTTAATCACATCGATTATGTGTTAAACCTGTGCAAAGAATGTTAGACTGAGTTGATATATTCAATCCAATTTAGTAAAATGAGATATATAATAAATTATAATAAATAAAAGAATGAAAAAACATGAAAAATTTAGTTCGCATTAGGATCATTAGAATACATGACAAGGGAAAGTTAAGTTGATCTACAAGGAGAAGATAAATCACACTAGCCCTTCTGCTTGTCGGTACATTTAGATAATTAGGGTCATAACCAATATATATCTGATAGACCTAGGAAAGGAGTATACTACCACATAAGATCACTAAAGAGGGTTACAAAGCCTCTACTTGAGAAATACCACATAACAACCCTATCTAAGCCCTATGATTTCTAACTAATTGAATAACAAAGTAAATTAAATCTAATATAGTTCTCACTAAAGCATGTGGAAAAAATGGGGGATAATAACCATAATATTAAACATGCCAATAAAAATTCTAATCAAGTAAATAAATAGGTAATCTTGCTACATGGAGAGATAAATACATTATAAATCCATGACTTGTGCTACATTTATCTACCAAAATAAAGGAGTAAGAGCTATAAATATTTACCTTAAATATGAACCCATCGAGGCTCAATTTTTCCCTTGGCCAATGGTGATTTACAAGAGGTTGTTGTGGTTTGTAAGAATCATAATGATAGGTCAAATATAAGATATAATAATTCTCTTATGCATCAAATATATTTCCATAAGATAAATATTATTATCTTCAAGTATAAACCCTAAGCAATGTCTCCTCATGTAGAATGGTGGAAGAGAATATTGTAAGGAAGCACAAATGAATGATTATCTCTATCTCTTTATTTAATTAAAATGGTAAAAAAGATGTGTTTATATATTCATATCTAACCTTAAACCCTTCTAATGTTTTATCCAAAACCATCAGCCTTGTCAACCTAATTATTTAAAAAATAAAGTAGTTACATCCTAGATTAAATTAGTTGGAATGACTTAGTCTTGTAATGTGATTATTTATAAGAATAGGGTCAACCCATTAGGTTGTGTTCTATGGATGACAAAAGGAGGTTTTTTCTTAGGTAAGGGATATTTGAGGTGGTGAATTTCTTATATGAGTGTGTAATGGAGGTGTCAAATATTAATTAAATGTATAGGAGAGGTTTATGTTGGTTGTAAGTGGTGGTATATGGATAACAATCTTAACAAGAACTAATGGTTTGCCCACCCCTTTTTTGGTGCACCGTTTAAGGCATTAACTCATAAAAATTGATGCTTGATGGGTTATTGAAAGAGATAAATTATCATTTATTGAAAAGGTTCAAAACTTTTGTGTGTATATAGAATATTCTATGACACCAAGCTATAATACTAGAGACATGACCAAATTTTTTTATGGAAACATCATAACTAGATTTGGAAGTCTTGTGAAGTTAGTTTATGACATAGGAACATAATTCCTTAATAATATAATCAATACTATGATATAACAATTTATGATATTGCACCATAAGATCATAACCTATCATCCTCAAGCTAATGGGTGAGTTAAAACATAGAACAAAGTCCTAAAGAATATGCTTACCGAACTATGTAATTTGCAAAGAAGTCACTGGGAGGATTGAATCCTTCCAATCCTATAGTCATATAGGACTAATTATAAATGTTAATTAGGTTTCACCCATTTCAATTTGGTGTATTGAATAAAATTAGTTATTTATATAGAATATATAGTGCCTAATTTGTAAATCACATTGATAATGAAACTAGGATATAAATAGACTCTTTAGGTAAGGTTGATAGATCTAACTAAGATGGATGAAGTTAGTTAAAGAATGATTTTTCCATAAGAAATAAATAATAAGATTCAAAAATCATAACATGATCGCTATCTATGATTTGGAGAATTTTATGTAGAATAAACAATGTTATTGTATGATAGAAGATTTCATGCACATCTAAGGAAACTATGTATTCAATATAAATTACCATAAATTATCATTTAAGTACCATAACAAGGAATAATAGTGTTAAGGTAACTTCAAGGAACCATCCTCCAAGGTTTTTTAAATGGCTGCAAACTTAAACCTTATCAAAAATGATCTCTATTAATCCCATGTTCAAAAATAAATAGGATGTTGAGTAGAAACATGTAGTTTTGGGTTTTGTTTCATTTATGGTTTTATTGAATTTTTGTATATTTGTATTCTCTCTTTGTGTAGTGCAATCTCTATATCTTAAGAAATCAAAATATAGTATAAAAAGATAAATGTTGTAGATTATGGAAGGAAAACACCAACGTAATGAAAGAGGAACATGAAGTGGGGTCAACACAATGTCAATTAATTAAGTTTAAGAATGAAGAATTTAAAAAAGGGGTACAAAGGACATGTAATAAAATATCACTAAAAAATTAGTTAGTGATAAAGGACTTAAAATATTTTACCCTTCCTAAATTAGATATTCGTGTCATACTTAGGTAATGTTAAATAAATTAAATATTTATAATAATAAAGGTGACATGTCACATACAATAATTACATTAGAAAAACATTGAACCTATCAATTGAAAACAAAGGTCACATCACAACAATCAATGACATTTAAATAAGGAGCATAACGATGTGATAAATAACTCAACATAATTGAATGTGAAGTTTCAAATGAATGGAATGAAGAAAAAATATATAAACTCAAGGCACAAAGAGTGAAATTCATATAAAACCCTTAGAGTACAAGATAATTTTTTGATATGATCTTGATCTATTTACTTGAGCCTAAAAATGTCCATGTCTTCACCAAAACATATCAAGAATAAGTTGATCGTAAATCCTCTTACCATTAAATGACACATAAAAGGAGGAAAACATAGTATGATTTACATTTAGATAGATAAGGTACCATGACCCTTAGCCATTTGTTTTCTTTAACACAATATAGATAACCTTATATATCTTATATCTGTCCATTTTTGTGTAATTAGGAGATATTGTTGTGCAACATTAGCTATGAGGATCAGATGACAAGTGATTAATAAATCCTCAAAATTTTAGGCAAATCAATGAGGTGATAATGATGTCACTAAGTTGGTATAATGAGGATTAAATATACTTGTCCAATGATGTTATAATATACATAAACACAACAATAATGGTGAGGGAAACCAAACTTATATCCTAAGGCAAATCCCTTATTTTGTATAAAACTAAGAGAACTTTAATTCAATTGGGCACAAGATAAAACCACATAAGTAGTTATATGGTAATAAACCTTGATTCATTATAATTTGTTACAATGTGAGTGCTCTTTGATTGCATTTCATGTATATTTTGACAAACCACTAAATGTGTATGTGAAATAGTAAAATGGGACATCAACATTATGTATCACATGATCTAGCCAAATGATAATATCATTTGGCTAAATTGCCTTATGGTCAAGCTAATTTTAAACTTGGATAATATTTTTTAAGAATTTCACAATATTTATAATACTAGTTACTAGTATTATTACTTTCCTTTACTCATTGTAAGTATCCCAATGGTCTTGTTGCAGTGTATGGAGATTTTTGGCCTACAATCATCTTACAAAATCTAGATTGGACTAGAATATAGTAGTGCTATGCATATTTTGGTGATCCAAAACTCAGAAGTTTTGGTTGATAAATATCACAATAACATAGAAATAACATAGTAACAATGAATTCTCTAAGAAGAGATGTAGTATTACTCAAAATCGCAATACAAATATATGCTTATCTCTGGGAAGAGATGTTTGTCTTCATATTTCAGGTTACCTCTTCTTTTATACACAATTTGAAAGCATGGGAAGGATGTGGAAGGTCACCAATCTCGAGGTAGATGAAGTGGTATGACTTCCAATATTTAAAACAATACATAATTCGAGGAATTACTATTTTTAGAAACTTACTATTTTTAGACAGCACTATTAAAATTGAAAATTGAGGCACTTCCGTTGGGTTTTCGGGGGACAAAATTCATTGAGCAAAGCTCATGCCATTTCACGACGTTCCCCTCGTTCTTACCTTTCCAACGGTTCAAACGGTGAGTCAATTGGAGCTACGGTGCAAAAGTTATGGCTCCCGGAAGTTCCGTCATCAATTGGGGTGGAACTGTCACCCGAATTGTTGCCTAAATTGATGCCTGGATCATTTGGCCACATCAATAAATGGTGGATTGAATTACATTTGTTAATTACATTACACCCTTTGGTTTGAAGTAATGTGATATAATACCTAAAATCCCATATAAAAAATCAACAAACTTTAATATGGAGTGTAGGTGTGACTTCACACTTTGGATAAATCACCAACCATCTCATTTACATTCTAAATAATGATGTTGGATGCACAAGTAAAATCTAAAAGATAGAAAGTCTTATTAGTAATAATGATAGCACCTCTGCATCCCATGGCCCCTGATGAATAATAGTTAGTGGTCCACCCATAAGTAGAATAACAAGTTCAACAACAAGAACCAAAACAAACATCTATATTTGTAATGTAAATTTATATAAAATAAATCAAGGCACCATTGCAAAGGAAATCACTACCTTCACCACCAAATAGGAAGACTTATCACACCAACCCCTAAGTCACCAATGAAAATGTGCCTAATATTATTTTATATAATGATTTCACACTACTTGTCATCAAAAATGAAGAAGAATAAATTATTTACATAAATACGTAGGCACAATCTATATGAAGAGGAATAAGAAAAAATAATTTTTCTTTTAGAAAGTAGTGCACACTTGCCAAGTGTGAAATGACATCCCAAAATTCATAGTGGATGACATTATAACAACTAAAAATTCAATCATAATTGAAACTAGTATAAAATAAGAAGACATAAAATGTATAACAACAAGCATCTTCTAAGGATGAGTGAGAACAAAATCCTCAATAATGCAAAATATCTATCTACAACTAGAGATAGTGTAAGGATTTGAGTAATAAAAAATACATCAAAAACCACTAATGTATATGCATGTAACACACACAATGTTGAGGACATATAACTCTAATTTATAATGCATGGGAACCTTTGTCTCACCATGGTGAATGACATCAAATCTAAAGAAAAGAAAAAAACATAGCAATAACCTACTACAATGGTCTATCCCTATATGTTACATCTTATTTCTCCCTATGACTATTTGATATTTTATTCAGTTTATTATTTATTGGTTATTAGTAAATTGAATGATAGTTAAAATCTGTATCACTTATGTTATTTTGATGACATATGTATTTTTTTTGATGAGATACTAAATTATGCTTATGATCATTATTTTTTATTGAGTAGTGTTATTCAATAGATATTATGTTTTCCTGCTTATTTTTATCATAGCAGAGACTAACTAAAGATTTCTTTGGTGAGTTTGATGAGTATATTTCCCAATTTTAGTTACAGTGTGGAGGTAGAATATCATCAAAGAGGAGGAAGCAGATGACTACATTTGGAAGTGAAAATAAATATGGAGGGAACCCACACACATAGTAGTAAAAATAGATTGAGTGCTTATTTTATTTATAATCCTATGGTTTATCTAACAAATTGGATTAGTTTAGTGATGAATAATTTTTACATCTACCATTATTAATTCATATTTACATTCTTTTAGATGATGTTGTCATTTATGTTGTTTTTGATTTACTTATAATGTAGCAAAACCATTTCTTAGACATTTATATTACTTGTTTCATAAATTGGCTTAACTAGGTTATGTTGTGATTGGATGCAAACCATCTTTTAAATCTAAAAAAATATTGAAAAAACTTTCTTATGAATACAATAATGTGAAATTTAATTAGTGTTAAGAGTCTTATGTGCTTATTTTAATTATTATAAAATTGATATTGAAATACCCCTCAGGGGTCTCTTTGAAAAAAGAAGTAATATGGGTAAAAATTCACATAAGGTAATTATTTGTTGATAAAAAAAACTTTGTATTAATTTTTATTTTATTTTAAAATCTATTATGAGAAGTTTCGAGACTCGGGAATGATATTTGCTTTGACAAGGATGATAACTAATATTTGTGTTTAGTTATAATTATTTCAGTTGATGTGGATATATGGTTGAGAAGTCTTTACCATCGAGCTCCCATACAAGGAAATAGGACTGTGAGTGGACTATTGATTGATTGAAAGGATTTTGAATATTATTTCTTAGGTTGAGAGAAGTGGAGTTCATGGGGGAAAACATGGTAGGCATGTAAAAAATTGAGATGGAAATAAGTAGGAGAGGAAAGAATTTGTTAGGTGTCTAATTTTTTCTAATTAGATTCATATAGCCCAAAAAAAAATGGGTGAGGGTTTTAGCTCAAGACTTAGGACAAGGAACCAGAAGTAAGTGAGCCAAACAAGGCATTTATACCCAAAAGTGGGTTCCTCTCTTATTGCATATTTAATCTAAGACGCAGGGTTTTAATTTAGGGTAAATAGGTCTTGTTAATTTTTTTAATTG
This sequence comes from Torreya grandis, assembly GCA_037957365.1. Lineage (NCBI taxonomy): Eukaryota > Viridiplantae > Streptophyta > Pinopsida > Cupressales > Taxaceae > Torreya > Torreya grandis. Next base: position 5,998,441 of record JARHVA010000308.1, read on the forward strand.
AATCATAAATCGATACCCTAGGGTTTTATGGTTATAAGTCTAAGAAGGGAGCTATTCTCTAACCTCATATTTAATTTTCTAAGACTCTCACCCTAAGAATAATGACTTAATATTATCTACACATACATATACATATACATATATATACATCTACATCTACATATACGTATATCTATATGTTTATGTATACATATACATATATGTATATGTATATGTATATGTATAGATACATACATACATTGAATCATAAATCAATACCCTAGGGTTTTAGGGTTGTAAGTCTAAGAAGGGAACTATGCTCTAACCTCATATTTATTTCTCTAAGACACTAACCCTAGGAATAATGATTTAATCTATCTACATATACATATACGTGTGTGTGTGTGTTTGTGCATGTGTGTGTGTGTGTCTGTATAGACACACACACACACACACACACACACACACACACACACACACACACACACACACACACACACACACACACATACATACATACATACATACATACATACATATATATATATATATATATATATATATATATATATATATATATATATATACATACATACATATACGTGTGTGTGTGTGTGTGCATGTGTGTGTCTGTGTGTATGTAAATACACACACATACATACACACACACACACACACACACACACACACACACACACACACACACACACACACACACACACACACACACACACACACACACACACACACACACATGTATGTATATATCTAGAGATATTGAAGTAAGCCTCCAATATTGTAGCAGTTGAATGGGTAGTTTGTTAATTTATAGAATAGTGAAATTTTTTACGTGTTTTCTTTTAGCTATGATTTTTTTATAGGATATGGCTGAATTCAAAAATAGTGACCCTTGACTTAGGAATCTAAAGCATTGTTAATAAACTTTTTATATAATGAAAATCATAGCCTGATGATGAAGTTATATACTATGGGTTTAATGAAACTTACTCATGCTATCGGTGTGTTTGTCGGTAAATATTTTTGACTGAGTATTTGCCACAACCTTGTATAATGATTTGTGACTTTAACTTGAAATGTTGGATGTTATTTTTAATATATAATATAATTATTTTACTACAATATGAGATATGAATGAAATACAAAATTACAAAATGGGTTGTGTAAACTCAATTGTATTCGTATGTTTTGACCTTAGTAATATGTGTTTGAGTGAATTCCCTCTCAATCCTTTGAAAATAACTATGGAGACATGGAAATATAATGAATCAGTTATATGGTGTTTTTATATGAGTGTGTATCTCACATTTAACTTCTTAGTATATCCTATAGGTTACATTATAAAAGGTAAAACAAATTTAAGAGATTTTGAATTGGGTTATGAATGTTACATATGAGTATTGTTTTTATGAAAATGTTTATGAAAATGATTGTTTTAGAATGGAAAAATGTAATTTAAATAGACAAACTAAGTATTGGATAATATAATAGATTTCGAGTCTTAGTAATGTGTTGCTAGGATAAAAAGAGTCTATATAAAAATGATAAAATGTAAATGTTATCTAGAATAGGAAATTATGGGTGAAATAGTGTGATTAGTAAATGAGTAAATGTTTGAGTAGGAACTCCATCTTAAACATTGAATAAGTATTGGTTTTCATTATGTAGTGTATTATGGATAAATATGATTATAAGGTTTGAAATAGGTTTGGATTTGAACTTGTTTACATGGTACTATACTTGGTGTTATACATAATTACTGAGGTTGAAAGTGTGATTTTTGTATGTGGTATTTTGACTATATAAATAAACTATGTTATGGATAGAAGAAAGTACAAGTAATTAGATAATTATTCTTTGGGTCATGGATTAATTTAATATATTTATGGATAATTATTGAAATATATGTTAAGTACAAGTATATAAAATATTGATTAACATTCTTGCTTGTTAACATATCTATATGAGGTTAAATTCGGTATTTATCTATAAATACATATGTTTTCCCTGTGGCATAATTACATGTTATGTTGAATAATAAGAAGAAATTATATGAGTATGATAGTGGGAAAATCATATATGTACATCCTAATATTATTATATTATCGATAACAAGAAGTATATGTGCGAGTATGACAATGGGTGTCTCATATACATACCTCTTGATATCATCTAGTTTGATTTAGTAACATAGAGTTTTGTGTTGGTGAAAATGACTCAGTTTTTTATATTTGAATTCTATAAATGAATTTTTTTTCCAAAGTAATCTTATAGATAAGACATTATCATTTCACTATACTCTTAGTTTACATACTTTTTATTATCATTTAAATAAAGGAATAAAATTCTATAGTCTATTTGATTGTTTCATGTAATAATGAGAGTATGCACATGGGTTACAGCTATTTCTTCATATATGCATTATTTTTATCTACCCCTCCATTAATGGTAGGGACACTCTTAACAGGGAGGTGTGAAGGAGAACATACATCTATGGGTGGATGTAAAACACTCAAATGATGCTCTCCCTCTTTAGTTGATTCAACTAGATGGAATTAGAATTAGGCTATGTAATATATCTTAGATTTATACTTGTAACTCATCTTATACTTTTGTACTATCATTCTATACATTTTATAATGTAACTTGTTTTACCTTTATTATAAATGTATTATTATTAACACATCAATGGTTGTGTACTTGTATAAACCTTTTGATTTATAAACATCAGTGGCTATAATTATACTCTTGATTGAATCATGATTTGTATCCATATTTAAGGTGATTGATATACCTTAATGTTTATATGATCATTTTCATAGATTAATGTTATGTTATTACTATTTAATAAATGGTGATTAATATTCTAGTGGGATAATGTGTTTCATGCATTTGTTATATGTAACTCATTTAGTTATCTATTTTAAACTAATGGTTATAGTATACTTTAAAAGTAAGATTTATTATACAAAAAAATTAGTATTATTTTAGGTTATAACAAGTTGGGTATAACATTGTGGTATTGGAGCTTAAGGTTTAGCTTTCATATCTAATGAGTTAGATAACATAGATCTTGTTCCCTAATTTAAAAAAAAGGAGAATAATATGAAGGAGATCAATTGGTGAGGTTGTTTCTAATGCTAACCCTCAGGTTGATCATATTTATCTAGCAATAGAGAAATTTTTGAAACTTCAAAATGTCCTCACTATAATGAATGAAAATCATTATCACATAGAAATTATTGAATGAGAGGTTCATTATCTTAATGAGCAAAAATGAAAAATAAGACCCTATTTAATAGGAAGTTCCTCAAGAGCATAGGCATGGTGAAGTGTATGAGGATGTTAGAACTCAAGTAACTACTAGACTAACATAAGACATGAAGAATGTTAACCCACCCAAATTTGATGGCACTATTTTGGGTGATGGGTCAAAAACTTGGTTAACATAAATGAAAAAGTATTTTAAAATTTAAAAAAAATTTGAGATCACTAAAGATGTATGTGGTGCCTACCAAATATCTTGTGAAGTAGCAACTTAGTGGGCTAACAATAAATGTGAAATGAATTTGTATTTTGATACCACCACCTAGGAGTAATTTCAAAATATTTTTTAGAGAACAGTGGTCACATCAACTTTAATTTGACCAAATTTTGATAAGCTTTTAGAATTTGGTACAAAGAGACATGTTGGTAAATGAGTATTGGAAACCATTCACCAACCTATTGAAATATGTCCCATAGTATTAGTGGGATGATTGTTTCTATATTTGGAAATTCATTATGGTATTGAGACCATAGATTGAATTTGAGGTGGATGTGCATGGCTCATCCACTATGGACCAAGTGTTCCAAAAAGCTATAAAATAAGAGAAAAAATTTAAATATTTGGTAGAGATTAGATAAAATTATAAGAAAAAGTTTGGTGGTTCAAAGACTCCTTTTAAGAAGAACTGGAAAAGGAATGGAAACTCTAATCAAAAATTCAAAAATTAGAATGCAAGGTTTTCTAATAATTCAAGAAATAGGAAGCCAGGGGGAAATTTCAAAGAATATTTAAAAGGGGCACTTTAGTATGAGAGGAAGGGACCTCCAAGAATATTTTTCACTTGTGGAGGAGATCATTATGCCAAATAATATCCTTAGTGGAATATGTATGGAAATAATAATAATGTAACTTATTCTTCACATTAGGGAACATCGCAATAAAATATCCATACAATGATGGATAATAGGTAGTATAAATACCAAACCTCTCCCCTTGAAGTGTCAGGTACTCTCTTTGGTCATATAATTACTATTTTTATTAATATTGGAGTTATTGAATGCTTTATTTCTCTTATAACGTTGAATAAATTAACTAGGAAAGTTAGTTTTAAGGCAAATGCATGTTTGATGTAGTATGGGAGTGAGTATAAGGTTAAGATTGATATATGTATCATAGAAGATGAAATAAATATGCTAAAATTAACTACGGTGGTGGATCTCTATGCAAAAAAATTAGGATCATATGATGTGATCCTAAGGGTGTATTGGTTCTCTAGGCATAAGGCCAAGATGGATTGTTTCTTTAGAAAGGTAGAATGTCAGGACGATTTTGGAACCTTAACCCAAATCCAGGGAAGCCATAAAGATTTGAAGTTAAGGAAAATCTCTACCATTCATTTAAAAAGGGATCAATGCAAGGGATGTCAAGAATTCCTTCTAAATATGGATTAATTTATATAGTCCAAGGAACCCACCTTGGAATATTATCCCTATCTAAAATAATTTCAATGTCTTTCCAAAATAATTACTAGGGCTGCCTTCAAAAATATATTTTTATTTCATAATAGATATCATTTTGAGGTCTGAACCATAGTCTAAGGTAACCTATAGGATGACAACAATAGACTTCATTGATTTAAAATCTCAACTTCAAGAAATTTTTGCTAAAGGTTTGATTCAGCCAAGTGTTTCAACTTAGGGAACACCACATGCTCAATAGAAAAATAATCAAAAATAGGTATCCTTTATCTTGCATTGATGATCAAATGCATGGTGTTATAGTTTTTTTGAAGATAGATATTTGAGAAGGATACCACTAGTTGAGGATTTGAGAAGAGGATATTCTAAAGATAGATTTTATAACTTGCCATGGGAATTACGAGTTTATGATGTTGCCTTTTGGGTTATCTAATGCACCAAAAACTTTTATGAATCTCATGAATATTATGTTCAATGATTATCTTGTCCAATTCATTCTAGTCTTTTTTGATGATATCCTCATCTATTATAAGAATGAAGAAAAGCATGTAGAACATTTGAGTTTTGTATTGTAATGGTTGCAAAAGTACAATATTTATGGTAAATTATCTAGGTGTGCTTTATTTTAGAATATAGTTTAGTATTTGGGGCACATCATCTCTACAGAGTGAATATTAGTTAATCATCATGGAATGGATATCACCTATAAAAATGTGCATGAGGTGTGTAAATTTATGGGATTAGAAGGATATTATAAAAAGTTTATACCTAAATTTTCCAAAATAGCTAACCCCATCACCTCTCTCCAAATAAAATAACAATAGTTTGTTTGGTTAGCTAAGTGGGAAGAAGCCTTTCATGTCTTAAAATAAAGGCTTAATTTTTCACTAGTATTATGGATTCTAGAACTGAATGGGCATTTCTCAGTGATAAATGATGTTTTAGAAGATGGGTTAGGAAGAGTACTCATGTAAGATGGTTTGGTTATTTCTTATGAATATAAGAAACTAAAGCCTTATGAGGCCAATTATATTCCTCATCATTTGTAATTATCCACGGTAATCCATGACTTACAATTTTGGAGGCATTACTTGTTAGGTAAACCCTTTGAAATTAAGACTGATAATCTAGGCCTTAAGTATATCTTCACCTAGCCAAACCTTAATGCTCACCAAAGGTGGTGGTTAGAGTTTCTCTCTAAATATTATTTTGATATCAACTACATTAAGGGAAAGGAAAATATATTTGTAGATGTCCTTAGCTTTAGGAGATACATTGCATATTTTGACATTATTAGAAGCACCTTCAAGGATTAGGAAGTGAAATCTCACGTAGTGATAATTTTTATGAGCAAGTTAAGAAAGCTTTGACTGAAAACTCACAAGATCATAGATATAAGGGTTTTCATTTAGAAAATGATGGAATTTTAAGGTAAAATTTTAGGATTTATGTGCCTAATAAGGAGAGTTAATAAATATTGTGTTAAAAAAATTAGGTAATGTACCCTCTTTAGGGTATCTATAAGTAGTTAAGTTAGTAGCAGATTTAAAAAATCTATATTTTTGGAAGGGACTTAAGAAATATGAAACTAAATTTGTTTTTATATGCTTCAAGTGTTAATGAGTCAAGGATGAACACATGCATCTAGTTGGGTTTTTATACCCATATTTAGTACCTGAATGGAAGTGGTAGGTAATCAATATGGATTTTTTTCAAAGATTACCTATGTCAAGGAATCACCATGATATGATCTTGGTTGTTGTGTATAAACTAACCAAGGTAGATCATTTTATTTATAGTAATATAATTTATGATGTGCTTATTCTTGAAAAAAATTGGGAAATAAATTTATAGATTGCATGAGTTTCTTGAAAAGATTATCTCAGACAAGGACACCAAAATGATTTACATATTTTGGTAAACTTTGAATTATGCATGGATAAGTCAACTAAATTTTAATACAACTTATCATCTAAAAATCGATGGTCAAATAGAAACAATAAATGGGAAGAGTATCTTCTATTAGTTGAATTTTCATACAATAACTCCTATAAATCATCTATAAAAATGGATCCTTTCAAAGCATTATATGGTATAAATTGTGAAACACCTATCAATTGGGAAAATCTAGAAGATAGAGTGGTTTTTGGACCTGATATACTTGATAAAATGGAAGAGCAAGTGAAATTAATAAGGCATAGAATCATTTAATCAAATGATAGGCAGAAAAGCTACATTGATATGAAAAGGACAACAAGATATTTTTTTATTGGGGATTAAATTTTTCTCTAGGTTAAATCCTAATAGAGTTCTATCAAGTTTGGTAAATCAACAAAGTTGTCACCTAGATATGTGGGACATTTTAAAATCTTGGAAGTAATCAATCATGTAGCCTATAGAATATAAATGTCACAAGCCCTAACACAATTGCATAATGTTTTTCACATTTCTTACCTTAAAAAGTGTAATTTTAATCCTACATATGCTTTAGATTGAAATGAATTATAGGTTCAAGATCCAGAGATGATCATAGTAGAACCAATCAAAATAATTTCTACTAGTAAGTTTAGATTGTATAATAGGGAGGTATTACAGTGAAAGGTTTAGTGGGACCAATATTTTGAAAATGGTGGGAGGATTATGAGGAATTTTGAGGTTTTTTCCTCATTATTTTACATACTTTTTTCTATTAAACATCATATATTTTCTACTAAGGCATTGTTTTAAATTCTATTAAACTTAGTTAAATTTCAAACATTTTTTTTGAAATAAGTGTCACCAAAATGATGACTAGTTTTAGGGGAGAAGGATCTTAAATCCCATTACTCCCTATGATTTTTAATGAATTATTAAGTTTATTATGTGTTTTTTATTAGAAGATTTAATGATACTTATAAATTTTATCAGTTATGTTGTTTTTGATAACAAACTTATTTTGTTTTATAAGATATTATATTATGATGATGATCATTATTTTTTGTTGAGTAGTGATATTTAGTAGCTTTTATGATTTTATGCTTTCATGGTAAATTTGAGGTTATATTTGTGTGTTATTTTTATGAAAACATTTATGCACAATTTTTTTTAGAATGGAAAAATGTAATATGGTATTAGATAGTATAATAGATTTCCAGTCTTAGTAATGTGTTGTTAGGATATAAAGAGTACATACAAAAATTATAAAACATAAATGTTATTTGAAATATGAAATTATGGGTGAAAGCATGTGATATGTAAACGATTAATTGTTTGAGTAGGAACTGCATCTTAAAACTTGAATAAGTACATGTTTTCATTTGTAGTGTATTGTGGATAAATATGATTATAGGGTTTGAAATAGGTTGGGAGTTGACATTTTTTACATGGTAATGTACTTGATGTTTCTAAAAGTAACTACTAAGGTTGAAAGTGTGATTTTTTTGTGCAATATTTTGACTTACATATAGACTATGTTATGTCTAGATGAAAGTACAAGTAATTAGATAATTATTATTCAGGTCATGGATTAATTTAATATATTTATGGATAATTATTGAAATATATGTTAAGTATAAGTATGTAAAATATTGATTTCCATTCTTACTTGTTAACATATCGCTATGAGGTTAAATTGGTTATTTAGCATTAAATACATACGTTTTCACTATGGTATAATATTTGTGATATTTTATTGAATATTTAATTAGATGTTATGTTGAATAACATGAAGTACTTATACAAGTATGCTAGTGGGTAGCTTGAATACATAAATCCTAACGTTATTATGTTTTTGATAACATGAAGTACTTATATTAATATGCTAGTGGGTGTGTCCTAGACATACCTCTTAATATGATTTTGTTTGATTCAGTAATAGAGAGTTATTTTTGACTGAAAATGACTCAGATTATTATATCTAAATTTTTTAAATAAAATTTTTAGCCAAAGTAATGTTATAACTAAGACACTGTTATTTCAATATACTTATAATTTACATGATTACTCTTATCATTTAGAAAGAGGAATGACATTTTAAGGTATATTTAATTATTGCATGTGATAGTGTTATTATGAACATGGGTTCTAGTTGTATTTCAATATCTACATTATTTTTATCTTCCCCTCATGGAAGGGTAGGGACAATCTCAAAATAGAAGTGTATAGGAGACTATACGTATATGGTTGGAGTTAAAACACTCAAATGATGCTCTCCCTCTTTAGATGATTCAACCATATATAATTACACTCAAGCTATGTGATGTATCATAGAGTTATACCTATAGCTCCTCTTATACTTTTGTACTATCATTTTGTACATTTTATATTTTAGCTTATTGTACCTTGATTATGGATTTATTATTATTAAAATAATGGTGTAAATGTACTTGTACAAAACCTTATGATTTATAAAAAATAATTTTTTTAATTATACTCTTGATTGATTCATTGTTTGTATCAATATTTAAGGTTCGCGATATGCATTAATGTTTGGATGGTTAGTTTCATAGCTTAATGTTATGTTTATTATTGATTACTAAATGATGATTAATTTGACATTGGGATGATGTGTTGCATGCATAATTTATATGTAATTAATTTTTTTATTTATTTTAAACTAATGGTTATAGTATACTTTAAAAGTGAGATATATTTTATTAAAAATTTGGTAATATTTTAGGTTACAATCAGGTGGGTCTAACAATATAAGTTTATGAAAAAGGTTCAAGTCAAACCTACCCACACAAATGTGTCAGTAAGTAGTTGAATAGTAGTGAAATATTTTTTCTTAAATTCAACATTACATTATACCCCGTCATCCCATAAATTTACCCATTCTCCATCCCATCCAAAACAGGAAGACATCATAACACAACTTGAAGTTGCACAGTTCAAAATAAAGAAAGAGAATTCTCTAAAGGAAGCTATTAAAAGGCCAAAAATATGGGAAGGAATAATAATAATAAAGAATAAGTTTAGCAAAAGGCTAAATAATAATAATAATAGAGTAATAAAGAATATGTAAAGGAGAATCAAAATGAAACAAATTTTTTTTTGTAGATTAAGATATATGATTAAGTAGAAGGTGAAAATGAAAAGAAGTAGGAAGAATAAGAATAAAAACTAGCAATAAGAAGTTACAAGAAATAAAATAAAATGATAAGATAATAAATTTAAATAAGCACAAATGAATAATACTGAGGATGGGACAAAAACTAAGGCAAAGGAGGAGAAATGGACAAAATCCCTGCAAAAGTAGGAAGAAGAGAGAGAAAAATGACAAGGTGAAAAATACCAAGGAGGCTATGAAATAAGAAAAAAAGTATCAAAGGAACATGTATAAATAACTAATAAAGATAAATAGTAGATATAAATAATAGTGATGAAGTCACAATCGATACTTAAAAGGTCAATCGGCTAGAGGAACATGTGAAGCCTATATATGAGTTTAAATAACAATTAGTTATTTATGCTCCATAAACTTCCATCACATCCTAAGTCTCAGGATCAGCATTGGGAGGCATAAAAGGAGAGGAATCATAGAAAAAACCTCAAAAAACCATCCAATGATTATGGTATGTGTAAGCCCTCCCTTGAAATAAACAACTTTCACACTCTTAGTAGAGCAAATCCAATACAAATCAAATACAACCAAAACTACTATGACTTCATTTTATCTAACATAATAAGTCATAAGGAGTCACTTGATGTGAACCAACAAACATTACTAAAAAAATTTGAAGGGTAGATCTATTTGAAGAGTCTATATTGCATAAGTCCCTCGAGAATGAATAAGACAACCTCTAGTTAATGGAGGCAAACATTTATCTGGATGCTCAGTTCATGAAGGCCCATATGATCATATATGATACTTGTCTACTACTGGTCATCTAATTCTTATGGGACTATGTGGTTACCAAAGATAAATTATTTATTAAATTTCATTCATGACTCACCAAGGATTGGGTTTTTACACTGAAACTTAAATAAATATAATCCAAAGGATAAATTTTGAAAGTTGAAATAAAAATCCTATTTTAGCTACTTAAAGAATATGATAAATTTTTAGACACTACTACATATCAAGGAACTTTAATTACTTAAAATATATTAAACTAGAATAAATAGCTATATGATACACTATACGAGGTGAAAATAGACTTGTCCAAGGTAGATAAGGGTAATATTGTCATGGAAGATCATAAGGTCATGTCAGAACACATGGACAATGTGCTCAAGTTGTATATTAACTCAAAAGATAATATAATTATGAATATTAATTTATGATAAAACAAGATGCTTCACATCATGTTTGTTGACATCTAGACTCAGTGATATGTACAAGGCCTAGATGAATTATCTCACGACATTTAACTAAATCTCTCATAAAATAGGGTTATCTTTACCATAACATAGATGAAGACATTCAAGAAATCATGTAATGTCAATCCCCATTGTTCACTTTATACATCATGGTATGGGATGCATTAGTTGATTGGAAATAATTAAAGAAAGATATTTCACACTTGGATAGCCTGATTCTATGATCATTGATGATCCACAATTCATTCTATTGGCCCAACTTGTATAAGAATTTCAAAGTAAGAAGGAAGTCAAAAAATGAAACAACCACCTTGACACCTCACTATGTTGTTGCACCTTTTATTTTAATGGTTATTAGAAAACCATCTTCTTTGATAGAACTATCATCTGATACAACACTAGTCACACCTTCTTCATAGACTCATCGAATACCAATAATAAACTCCATGCCTCATCCATTCATCTAGGTAGTGCATGGTTTTCATTTTTGAAATTTTGAATAATTTTAAAGTAGGGA